>CM021100.1:59605434-59736464 GCA_007115665.2 Sequoiadendron giganteum | reverse complement strand
TATAATTACATATACACACACACACACACACATATATTTATGTGTATAATTACATATTTGTTATACACTTACATTTACATACTCATTTCGATATATTTATATATTTTCTAGTAAATAACAAAAATATATTGAACTTTTATTTCATTTTTCGAGCATCAATGATATTATAATGAAATCATATCTTATTTCATTTTATTTTCCAAATTACACACATTCATTCATTTGGTAAGCCACATTTCATTTTCTTTCAAATTCAAACCCACACAGATTTAGGATAGACAATCAAATAACAATTATATGTGTTTTTGCTTCTCAAGTCTATTATTTTCAATCAGCTCAATATAATTTCCTATATGAACTTAAATGCATTTATCATGCCATTTCATGGTGTGTGCACCTAGATTCCATCTAGCTTACTATTCAACTATGTTCTCGTCCTTCAACTCGTCACCCTGCAACTGCACACACTTGCACTTGCAAAATTCATCAGTAACGTTCAATTCCTACATTCCTACTTCAACTGTGTTCTCATCCTTCAACCCGTCACCCTGCAACTGCACACACTTGCACTTGCAAAATTCATCAGTAACGTTCAATTCTTGATAACATATAAGATAATTGAAAGAGATCGCATAGTCAACATTAGTCAACTTCTTTCACTCTATTAAATTGAAAATTTTAAAGTTTCCATTTTATATATTGAATTTCTTCAATAATTCAATTTACCATATTATAATTAATATGCAATAATATTGGGTTATAAAAAATATCATGCTCTCGGAGGAAATCAAACCCAATGACACGAGGGTGATCCCACAATAGTGGTTTAAAATTTTTGGGCAAACTGGACACTGCAATTATTATTTTTAACTAAATCTTCACTTTCGGGCTCTTGTATTGGCTAAACCGTGAGGAATTTGAAAATGATGCAAACTAGAGTCTCATCACATTTTGTCTGTAGATTCTAAAAATATTTTTTTTGAAAATTTTTTGGAATAAGTTACTTCCATCTCCCACAAAAGTGGGTTTTGAAAATCAACATTTTAAAAGTGATGCTCCTTATTGTACAACATAACTTTTTTTGTATGAAGGATCATTCAGTTTTGAATTTAGATTTGTAACTATGATATCTAGCACTTGCATTTGGTCTCATAGTTTTTTATTGAATATTTTTTCCTTAATCAAGTTTCGAAGTCAAACCAATTGCAATTTAGACATAGGTGGACTGTATACAACATAACTTTTTTTGTATGTATCGAAATTCAATTTTTTTTTTTTTTAATGGATCAAGGACATCAATACCCAGCCTCAACGTATTTTTAAAAATTTTATTTTGATAATCTATTATTTTTCCACATGTGCAGACCAGAGATTTTGATTTTCAGTGAAAAACCTATGTTTAATAAAACTAAAAAATAAAATACATAATAAAAGAAAATCATATTAAAACTATATTCGATGGATAGCTCATTCTAAGGACTATCATTATCTAGCTGGGTTTCTAAAGTTTTCTGCATTTTCAAATTCAAATTGAGCTTCAAACAACATTTTTTTACCAAAAAAAACTATTTTTTGAGAAGCTAGGGTAAAAGGGGGGTTCGGTAAACCTTCAAAATAATCAGCTGAGAGTATTTTAAAGGTGGTCAATAGAACCACAGTCAGTTCAGGCAGTACAACATTAAAATATATAAAAAAAGAAAAAATCTATAGCAATAAGTGTATCCCTTAGATATATAAAATAAATAAAATTGAGAAGATGGATCAACATGAAAATATAATAGTTCAAACTATCACATGTTGTAATGTACACTCATATTTTTGATGAAAAATAGTCATGAGTAATGCACGTGTTATTTTCTTCATGTAATACCTGATAAAATTATTGTGTACTATAAAGTGTATTTTTATTGATTTGGGGTAATTTTAATTTAATGACTCATTTATCTATAAGATGGGAGGGGCAAGTTTCTTTAATTTTTTAGCATTCTAGTCTTTACATATTCCTACTCTTGCATGTACATAGATCACATCGTGCATAGTCCTTGTATGTACATATATATCATTTCACCTAGTTCTTGCATGTACAACCCCTTGCATATATCAAGATCATATCACCTAAGTTCCAAGTTGCATACATTCCATGAATTTAGTCATTTGCATATTCATCATTGATCAAATAGAACCCTTAGCTCTTGCACAAGCTGGACACTACTCTTCATAGGTCTCAAAATCAACCCATTTGCTATCTATCACCCACATCACTTAAGGTTTATCATAGACTTTCAAGTTAGGAAACATGTCGAGTTATCCTTGCTCATCTAGGAAAATAATTTTGGAGTCCATCATCTCCTACATACCCTCTCTTGGTAATTGGTCCCTTGTGTTTATCCATCATATCACAAGTCAATCCTTGAATCGTAACCAAATTTGGACCTAGAGTTGCATTTGACCTCTTGGATTCTTAATTTATCACATCATATTGGATACCATTTTCATTGCATTCTAGTCCTTACATATTCCTACTCTTGCATACATAGATCACATCACATAGTCCTTGTATGTACATATATATATATTTGTTGTTTTATAACTTGAAAATTAGATTTTGTTCAGTATTAATAGATAGGGATTGAAGGTTGAGACACAAATCCTAACGATCACTCGTAATGGATACCTTATCTAAGAAAAATAAAATATTTAAATTTACTAGATCTTGACTATCTACTTAGGTACAAAGAGGCTCATAGACTTACCACACTATCTAATAACATGCTATTTTTTATGGAAACCATAACATTCTTATATGTTATATAACATGATTGAATTATAGAACTTATAGTAACAAGTCTAAAACTTAGTTACTAGCATGCATAAATTTAATTGCATTAGAACATGAAAATATAATAGTTCAAGCTATCATGTTGTAACACACTCATATTTTTGATGAAAAATAGTCATGAGTAATGTGTGTTATTTTCTTCATGTAATACCTGATAAAATTATTGTGTACTATAAAGCACATATTTTTATTGATTTGGGGTAATTTTAATTTAATGAATCATTTATCTATAAGATTCAAGAGGGGCAAGTTTCTTTAATTTGTTAGCAATTTGAGTTCAAAATTAAATCACTTTTATTTTCATTTAAATGTTGAATCATTTTTTTAATTATAATCTAAAATTTGAATCTGTTGACACCTCCAAACAATCATCTCTAAGTTGAAATAAATTATGCACGGTAAATTTAATGTTGAATGAAATGCATAAAATAAACCCCTCAAATACTTGTTTTAGCATGTGTCCAGTTGGAATTAGCTAAATGTTATTTTAATTGTTTTTTTTTTCTTTTCAACTCGCATTTTACACTCATTGGTTAAAAAAGAACATACATGCAAATGCATATGGGTTAAAAAGAACAACACACTTTGTTGTTCATTGGGTTTAAAATTAACTCTTAGATAGAAAACACTACAAAGGGTTAAAAATAACCCCTTTGCTTGACAAACACTACAAATGGATAAAATGAACCTTGTGCATTCTGTGTTTGTTCACATTTTGATTTTGGTTTAAAAAGAACACTATGCGAGTGTGATCTGAAATATTCATGTGCTCTCTCTTTGTTTTTAAACAAAGATCAATTGAACTATGAATATTTTGGTTCACTTTTGTTAAGCCTTAGATCTTGGGCCTGCTTTGGTGGGAAAAAGTACTCACCCCAAAGTGACTCAAACCAGGAACGCGCTAAAGCCAAGCGACGCCCAACCGGTATATAAATTCGAATGTTAAGGAAAACTTAGCATTACAGAACTTCCTGCGGACTAGCAATTGACTCCCCAGTACCCTTGTGGTGCGTCAAAACCTATAGACCCTAACCTCTGTAGACTGGGATGATAATGCCTCTCGCATGGCCTTCTGAACGGGTGCCCGAAATAAATCCTTTGTTTTAGAAAACCACAAACCTTCGATTCTTTGGTGTAGCAACGGTCGTTGCCAAGGCACCTGCACCTGCGCAGTTCTTAGTAGAAATGATCAATTTTCCATGGGAGTTTCATGGAGATTGGAAGCTTGGTTGCCCTGAGAAGTGAGTGCACTGTAAGGGGGAGCCCATGGGGCCAAGCTTCTGAAATTCATTCACTAAGGATATGCAGTTCGTGGGATCGATAAGAATATTGTCTTTGCAGCCTTAGGATTTTTTTTGTAAATGTCTTCTATGTGGTTGATTTTCATTCTTTACAACACCACGTGTTTTCCAACTGTTTTTAGACAACATGAACAAATGAACATCATCCTCCAAATCTGAATCAACATAGTCAAACTGAAATAAATTCCTTGCAATCTGCTTGAAATTTTGTCTAGTGTGAAAATCTTGAACCAGGTTGTCATTCTGTCATCTTCAGTCTCATCCGTCCATCCAAAATTGCATTTTCTATAAAATATCAATTTTGTTCTCATTTCGACACCTCTTAATTTGATCACATCACATAGTCCTTGTATACATATATATCATTTCACCTAGTTCTTGCATACATGTACAACCCAGGTTGCATATATCAAGATCATATCGTGCCTAAGTTCAAGGTTGCATACATTCCATGAATTTAGTCTTTTCCATATTCATCATTGATCAAATAGAACCCTAAGCTCTTGCACAAGTTCCACTACTCTTCATAGGTCTCAAAACCAATCCATTTTTTATCTATCGCCCACATCACATAGTCCTTGTATACATATATATCATTTTGAACCTAGTTCTTGCATACATGTACAACCCAGGTTGCCTATATCAAGATCATATTGTGCCTAAGTTCCAAGTTGCATACATTCCATGAATTTAGTCTTTTCCATATTCATCATTGATCAAATAGAACCCTAAGCTCTTGCACAAGTTCCACTACTCTTCATAGGTCTCAAAACCAATCCATTTTTTATCTATCGCCCACATCACATAGTCCTTGTATACATATATATCATTTTGAACCTAGTTCTTGCATACATGTACAACCCAGGTTGCCTATATCAAGATCATATTGTGCCTAAGTTCCAAGTTGCATACATTCCATGAAATTAGTCTTTTCCATATTCATGATTGATCAAATAGAACCCTAAGCTCTTGCACAAGTTCCACTACTCTTCATAGGTCTCAAAACCAATCCATTTTTTATCTATCGCCCACATCACATAGTCCTTGTATACATATATATCATTTCACCTAGTTCTTCCATACATGTACAACCCAGGTTGCATATATCAAGATCATATCGTGCCTAAGTTCCAAGTTGCATACATTCCATGAATTTAGTCCTTTCCATATTCACCATTGATCAAATAGAACCCTAAGCTCTTGCACAAGTTCCACTACTCTTCATAGGTCTCAAAACCAATCCATTTTTTATCTATTGCCCACATCACATAGTCCTTGTATACATATATATCATTTCACCTAGTTCAAGTGCATACATGTACAACCCAGGTTGCATATATCAAGATCATATCGTGCCTAAGTTCCAAGTTGCATACATTCCATGAATTTAGTCCTTTCCATATTCACCATTGATCAAATAGAACCCTAAGCTCTTGCACAAGTTCCACTACTCTTCATAGGTCTCAAAACCAATCCATTTTTTATCTATCGCCCACATCACATAGTCCTTGTATACATATATATCATTTCACCTAGTTCAAGTGCATACATGTACAACCCAGGTTGCCTATATCAAGATCATATCGTGCCTAAGTTCCAAGTTGCATACATTCCATGAATTTAGTCTTTTCCATATTCATCATTGATCAAATAGAACCCTAAGCTCTTGCACAAGTTCCACTACTCTTCATAGGTCTCAAAACCAATCCATTTTTTATCTATCGCCCACATCACATAGTCCTTGTATACATATATATCATTTCACCTAGTTCAAGTGCATACATGTACAACCCAGGTTGCCTATATCAAGATCATATCGTGCCTAAGTTCCAAGTTGCATACATTCCATGAATTTAGTCTTTTCCATATTCATCATTGATCAAATAGAACCCTAAGCTCTTGCACAAGTTCCACTACTCTTCATAGGTCTCAAAACCAATCCATTTTTTATCTATCGCCCACATCACATAGTACTTGTATACATATATATCATTTCACCTAGTTCAAGTGCATACATGTACAACCTAGGTTGCATATATCAAGATCATATCGTGCCTAAGTTCCAAGTTGCATACATTCCATGAATTTAGTCCTTTCCATATTCACCATTGATCAAATAGAACCCTAAGCTCTTGCACAAGTTCCACTACTCTTCATAGGTCTCAAAACCAATCCATTTTTTATCTATCGCCCACATCACATAGTCCTTGTATACATATATATCATTTCACCTAGTTCAAGTGCATACATGTACAACCCAGGTTGCATATATCAAGATCATATCGTGCCTAAGTTCCAAGTTGCATACATTCCATGAATTTAGTCCTTTCCATATTCACCATTGATCAAATAGAACCCTAAGCTCTTGCATACCCTCTCTTGATCATTGGTCCCTTGTGTTTATCCATCATAACAAAAGTCAAGCCTTGCATCGTAACCAATTTGGACCTAGATTTGCATTTGACCTCTTGCATTCTTAGCTTATCACATCATATATCATACCATTTTCATATATCCCATCTTAGAATCATATCCTTGTCAAATGCATTTTTTCCATGGAATTCTTAAGTTCAATAATCTTTAATTTCATTTGATTTCATATGTTCAACTCCACTTATATATCATCATCTCTCACTTTCTTTTCACAATATTTTGTGACATGTACAAATGGCTCAACAAGTAGGAAGTTCTCAAGCAGAAGTCGAGCCCAATATAGATATTGGACCAAATGAATCAGTTGAAGAACACATGGACCTTGAAGATAGGGAGGAGGCCCGAGTTCAAACAATGCATGTTGGAGAGGGATCATGATCACTTCCTTCTACACTAATGGATGAGCATATAAAAGTAGTTGAAACAGTGGGGAAACAAATTTCTTATAGAAATTTAGATCATTTACTTGAAATGGATATGGAGAAACTGAAATGTTATGCCGACCAACCTAAAAATAAAAGTAAGAGGTCAATAAATAAATCTGTAAATAGAATAATCCATGATCATTTCAATCATCTTGAAACACTTGAAAAACCCCAATTGTTATCGCGTTTACTTCTTCGTGATGAGCTGAAAGAGTCATTACAATTGATGGGTGTATATTCTGCATCGAATAAGAGGAAACACATGACACTGCAAAAAGATATTGTTGAAAATGTTAAAAAAGGTTTAGATTCCATTGGGAAAAGATCTCGATCAGTGGATAAGGCCATTGCAAGAAAGGTGATTTTGACATCTGTTTTAAATAAAGAAATATCCAGAAAAAGAAAAATGTCAGCACTTTCCACTGAATTTGGTTATAGTAGAACCACACTAATAAAATATGAGAAAAAAAGAAAGGTTTTAGATGATAGTTCTGAAGGAAATTGGGCAATTATGTGTAGAGCTCCCTGTTCTGACAGGATTGAAGATGTTGTTAGGAACTTGATCTCAAGTTTTTGGAATGATCAGACTCGCGCGTCATCAAATACTAGAGATGTTATGAGGTACAGGATTGGACCTGGTATTTATGAAGAACACATTAAACATTGGCTATACATAACACAACTTGAGATGTATATGAACTTTTGTAATATGTATCCTCATATAAAGATTGGGCAAACAATGTTTCAAAGGTTAAAGCCATATTATGTGAAGATAAAAAAGTTTTTTGAAACTTTTTGTTGTCATTATCACATTGAATTTGATCTCTACTATCAGGTGTTTCGAAAGATGATAGAAGAAAGATATGGTTTTGAAAAGGCACCTCCTAAACAGGTAAGTTTGTTCATAAAGGATCTATTATGTGATCATGAAAATGGACCTCAAATAAAATGCATAAAAGGACTCTGTGAAACATGTGGAAATTTGGCTAACTTTCCTTCAACAAATGAAAATGTTGACTTGAGTCAAACAGTAAATTGCAAGAGTTACAAGTATGTAAAGTTTCAAACAAATTTTGGGAAAGAATCCACAAGGTTAAACTATGTAGAAGAGGAGATACCTATTGGGAAATTTATGGAAGATTTTCAAAAATTGATACAACCATACATACAACATTCATTTTATGCTAAGTGGAAAGCACATCAATTTCAAACATTAAGAGATACTTTCCCACTTGGAACAATTCTATCAGTAGTTGGCTTTGCAGAAAATTACTCTTTTGTACATCAAAAAGAGATTCAATCATAATATTACTTTTCAAAGCAAGTCACTATTATGGTGCATGTGTGTTATCGACATGCACAATTGGAATTGGATGGTGTTGAGAGTATAGATGAACAATGCGCCATCAAGAAAGAATATCACTTTTATATTAGTGATGATAAAGAGCATGACACGCTTTTTGTACAACATTGTTTTACAAAATGTTTTTTTGAGAATTTGAGAAGCAGGGGTGTAAAATTTGAAAAACATTTCGTTTGGTCAGATGGATGTGTGGCACAATTCAAATCATCACGGCCATTTTATGCACTTTCTAGATATCATAAAATTTACAACATACCACATGTTTGGAGTTTCTTTGAGAGTGGGCATGGAAAGGGTGAGCATGATGGCGCAGGAGCTTGCATCAAACGTGCTTTAAGAAAACATCAAATGAGTTATTCAGAAGATCATATAGATGATGCACATGATGTTGTTGAATGGTACAAGAAACACTTTGCATCAAATGAGGTCGGCACATCTTCAAGAACAAACTGAAACATTCCACATAGAGTGTTTTGGGAGATATCGGGTATGTATAAATTAAATTTAAAATAAATAAATTTATTTAAATTTGAAATTTACACATATATAGATATACACATGTTCAAGTTCACATAAGTTTGTTGCAATTACATTTATGTAGGTGTGGATAGAAGATCGATGCATGGATGCAAGAGGGTAGAAAAAACAAGATCTTTGCATTGTGTTATGAGTTCACATAGTCACCCTGGATGGACATTATACACAAGGGATTACTCTTGTTTTTGCACTGAGTGCATTGCAGGAAACTCTCATGCATGCAACAATGAAGAACTTGAATACGTTAGTAAATGGGATATGGTACCACTATTCGTTTCAGACACATACGATGAAAATGAGGATGAAAGATTTCAAGACATTCCTTTGATTTCAATTGATTATGACCATATTTCAGGATTGTTTAGAAAAGGTACATGTGTAAGTTTTCAATAATTTAAATATTATATAAATTTAATGATCTTTAACTTGTCTAGAGACAATTCTAATTTTTTTAGAATTTTATTGTGTAAATTTGGTGTACAGGAGATGTTTTTGCAGTTATAGCAGAGCCTGAAAACATAGAAGGTGTTAGCTATTATTTACTGCGCTGCACAGAAGAGAGGAATAAGCTAACACAACTTGAAACAAATGATGGAATGTTATTTCCCACAGGTGAGTTTGAATTTAAAATTATATATATATACATTGTGTACATGTGTACATTATCTTAAAAACATTAAATATATATTGTACAAACCTTGAGCGCGCAAATGTTGTACACACACACATGTATTACCTCAGGTTCATGTTTACCGTGCAGGTTCTGTTGTTGTGCAAGGCATATATCTAAGACAAGTCAAAGTTGTTCAACATGGGATTCATTTTGTGGACTATCAAGTTGATAACAAGGTATATCAATATAGTCACCTTATAATTGCTACCGCCCTACATCTTCATGCAATTCCACAAGCACGCGGACGAAAAAAATGGAGACTAGATAGTGATGACCATCAAAAAAATTTACATGTTATTCAAGAGCGGGTTGAACTAGAATGTTTGAGTTAGATTATATCCCTGATTTTCAAGTTCACTTGTACATGTACATACATTTTGAAGACAAGAATTTATAGTAACTTGTTTGAACTCTGGATTGTTTTAGTTACTTATAATATATGTTGATGACAAGTGTTTTAAATTTGGTTGGACACAAATTAGGGGTTGAAATACATTGAGAACCTTAAATTGAGTAGATATTTCCAATTATATATTTGTTCCATGGAATTCAAGTACTTATTATGTACATAATGTGCAAACCTTGTCATAAAAAAATTCATTGCTTGAGTGATGGTGGGAGTAGAAGAAAATATAGTGTTAGTTTCAATGATCCCCCAAATCTAGCATGTTTATTTATTTATATCTTCAATATAATGTTGTATTTATGTATATAGTTGTATATGTTTAATCAAGATGGTTAATAAATTATAGTTAATTAATTTCTCTATTGAAATGTCACATGTTAAATATTATTGCAAGTATCTATATTTAAATAATTTTTTAATTTAAATTATGAACTTTATTGAATCATTGCATCATATTGGAGATTATTGTCAACTCATAACATGGACACATGATTTCATCTTCCTATTTCCTATTAGGTATATTACTAGGACAAAACCCTATATTTATATAGATCAATTTGAGGCTTCTCAAATCCCTTCACTTAAAGGTAGATCTATGTAGATGATTCCCATTCTTAGATATTTTCATCATTTTAGATTACTTTGGTACAAGGGATTTTAATTTTCAACATTGGATATATTAAATCAAATGATTGTGCTTTGAAAAGTGAATAAGATGGAGGTATACTTTGATTGTTGAAAAATAATATCAAATAGATAAAGTTGAATAAGATGGAGGGTATACTTATTTTGATTTTTTGAAAAATGATATCAAATAGATAAAGTTTTAGATTATTTCTATATCAAACTTGAAAACAATCCCTCTCAATCAATGTGAATACTTGGAATTTTGTATTGGATCCCCCTCTACCTTGCTTACAAGGTCTCCCTCCTCTCCCTCGCTCCCTTGTTGATGCCACTATTGTGTGATGGATAAATGAATTAACATTGTGTTTAACATGCTATGATCTCTTACTCACACTTATGAAATGAGTTAATGAAATGATGGACTAACCTAATGAAGAAAAAGATAGTTTATGCATCTTATGCATATGCTAAGAATGGGAATAGGTTCTTTCTTCCTTCTTATTGAATCTACTTCATCTTGTATTTTATGTATTTTGGTTATAAAGGAGAATATTGTCTTGTGTGATTATGAATATTATCTCATCCCTAGTAGAGTAATGTGCTAGGTGTTTATGTTGTCTTGAGGGTGAATATTCAGCTCACTCTTTATCTTTTTAGCCGATATGCTACATATAGTGTGAGATTTGAGCTTGAAACAAGTCTTACACTTGCAAAACACTATTGAGTCATCAAAAAACAAGTTTAGGTACCATTTAATGGTAAACTAGCTGCCATAAAATCCTCCAAAATATCACTTATAACATAAAATCAGATAAATATTAATTTTCCAACTAGATGGGAACATTCTATTTCCATTTGCAATGTTTTTTGTCAATTTGATGGCAAATTTATTTTTTCACTTATTATTAATTGTTTAATCCATCCACATACAACTAGAATTTGCAGCACATGGCATCCATACACACCCATGCACAACCACACACTCTATAACATATTAACATACATATAGTTTTCTATCAGCATAATCTTTGAACCTCCTTTAGGTGCAAGTGCTAGTGGTAGAAGGTGCCTTGTGAGTGTCTCCTTATTGTGCTTGTGTTTCTACTTGGAGAGTGTGCCATATTAGTATGCATGCTACTCATTTATTGAGAAGACATATCATATCTCCTTTTATGTTTACATACTCATTTTTTTTGCATGTGTTTGACTTTGTGAACTAGTGTAGGACCATATGTGATGACTAGTTTGTGTGAGTGTATGTTATAACACTCTTACATGCTATATTTATTAACATCATTTTTTATGTGTTTTATTCCATCTTATCCTTAGTAAAATATAGGCATTATGATATATAATAATGGAAGACCTCCCTAGGTATGCCTTGGCCTCCACATACAATAAAAATAGGAAACCCTATTCTATTGCTATGTGGTAGGATAACTAGTTGTAATTTATGACATCAAATGAGTAATCCCACTTTATGCCAATTATCCTCTAATTTAAATCTCTAGGAGGGAAATAAAGTGTATTTAGTATTTGAGTCCCACCACTCCATAAGGGTTGTCAACATGCATATGACATAGCAAGATTTGGGTATCTCTTGCATATGCCCTAAATGATTTCTACTCAACATATGAATATCAATTGGAATAAGATCTAATGCTAAGAGGTTGTATAAGTAGTACTTGTGAAGTAATTATGCACCTCAACATCATCACAATGTAATAGAAAAAAAATTGCATTACAAAAAATATAAAAAATGACATTTATAGATCCCAAGTTTACTAGAAAATTACTTTATTGAGAAATTTGGTTTAAATTCATAGGCATCTCTTATGCACACGGGGGATCATATCTAGAGAAATTGGCTCAAGATCATAAAAATGAGTACACTTTTATGAGAATGAGGTTAAATATCTAGATTTTATTGTATAAAACAAAATTGCTATATCTTTTATGCTATTCTATTTAATTTTCAAATTTTTAAAATAAAAATCAAGGATAAATGATGCTTACCTCTTGAAGTGGGTTGCTAGCATCAATATAAACATGTAATTTGTATATATTTTAGTAGGAAAATGGCCTTTACAATGAAACATGATGAAAAGTCTAGAAATCTCTATCTCAAAGGGGTGAATGTGCAAATGATTTTTTATGATCATCTCCCTCTCTCTCTCTATGTGTGTGTGTATGGATATGTACATGTATATATATGTATATGCATATGTATATACATCTACATATATATACATATATATACATACATATACATATATATGTATATACATATACACATATATGAATGTATATGTATATATAGTGAAAAATATATATTTATCTAGATAAATATTAATAGGGAAGAGGGCTTTGATCATTTATAACAGCTTGCATGTTAGTGACGATAAGAATAGGAATTTGAAACTCTTTAAGAAAGATACCAATTGTTTACCATAGTTCTTATTCATGTTCACTAAATACTAGTTTTTTACCATAGTTCTTATTCATGTTCCCTAAATACTAGTTTAAATGAATCAAGTGGTAATCAAAATTGTTATTTCATTGTGGAGTTTGTTGTTATTTGATGTATAGATATGCAACATATCTAGTAATTTTAGAATTTTGTTACAATTCAAAAAGATAATAGAGGTATAATTTGAATTGAATTTTCTTAATGTTTCAAAGAATAAAATTTATTTGTTTCTTTGTTCTTACTTTCTATCAAGATTTTAATTTCATCATTTTTATCAAATTTTAAAACTAGAAGAACATGTCCTTGAAATTAATAAACTATAGGCTCAAGTAAATACACTCATTTATAAAATATCATTAGTTTACTTGAGCTTGGGAGTCATTTATTTTATAATTTTTGACTGATTACTATAATTTATTCAACATGGGCATGTGTGTGCAAAATATTTATTGTGATCAACATGAATGAACTTAATTATAAAGTGGCATTCATTTCCTAAAATTCTACTCTAGAGAGATCAAATGAATATATCATACAAGGAAATGTAAGTTGTAAGAGATCATCAAATAAGCAAATGTATGTATATTGAATATAAGCGAATGTATACATATATCATGTAAACATGTAAACATATCAATATTGATCAATGTATAAACATGTAACATGTTATAAGAAAAGTTCCAAATGTATGTATATCATAAAAGAAAATGTAAGTTAGAGATCATCGAATGTCGAATACTAAAAATCATCATATATAGCAAATGTAAGTTAGAGATAATCAAATGTCAAATACTAGAAAGATCATCATATAAGCAAATACATCTAATATGCAGGGCCTAATATGAATGTTGACTCCTAGTCGAACGACCATCTGAATGAGAACGGTCCTGCTCTGATGGATGTGCTGAGCCCTACAAATAAAATGGTGTACAAAATGTGTTAAATACATATAATTTATATTAAATATGTATCTAGATCTATGCATGTACATATACACATGTATATATAAAAATTTAAAACTCACATGTCCACTAGCATCAGATTCATCCATAGAGTCATGTCGATGTGCATGATCTGGAACAAGGCTAGGAGTGACATTAGGTATGTCCACCTACAAATATATAAATTCATATATATCAGTACATGAATATCTAGTTAAATTAAAACTAAAATTTATAAATAATTATAAAGGAATTGAAAAATTTACATGCACACATACATGCACATCATCTGATATTGGATGACCTGAGTCCTCTGAAACGACCGCCTCCACCATATAAACTATACGACCAAGCGACAAATCAATATTTGCATCCCTCTGATCTATCTCATGTCGTGCCAGCAATGATGAGTGGAGAGGACTATGTAGGTGAGATGGCATCGACGATAACGAACCGACACCAACCAACATCTCAGGAAAAACCATAGTCTGTGCAACTATCGAATGATCAAATGGTGGATCCTGATGTGCACTAGTGCTGGGTTGAGAGTGATGGGATCTTGGAAGTGAACAACCTCCATGTGCCAAACGATCTCTAACATGCTCTATACTGATCCCATAGTCTAATGCAATGAAAGCATATGCCTCCAAGAGTTCCTCAGCCAAACAAAGGAAAGTCTTGCGTGCCATATCTCTTGGAAGTGCCTCAAGCTCTATGGGAGTAGGGATGCCTGCTGGTGTGAAAGGATCCATGGTGGTCCACTGTGCTAAAGATGGCATGGGTCAGGGACATCTAGACATCAAATACTGACCTACACAATCAGTAGAAATCCTACTGGTGGCAGCTGCAATGTCACCTATAGTATCAACTGCTTCCTTTTGGGAAGCAATGACAACCTCATCTGATATGGGGGCTAGAGCTGGGGTGAGAGCAGGAGACCTCTCACCAACCAATACCCTAAAAACTGGGGTCGGTCTTGTTGTGCATATTTTGCACACACGCCCCGCCGTAGGCAGGGACCCTCTTTTTTGCTCCCGACGGGCTTCTTTGCTCTTGCCTCATTTTGCGTGCCCCTCATTTTGTTGTCCTAGTTGGTCAACGTGCCCTTCAAAGTCTCACTTTTGGCTGACCATATTTTGCCCCTAAAATAGAAAATGGCTAAGTCTTTGGTTTTTTAGGCTTCGCCCCCCCGCTCGCTCGATTCATTTTGTTCCTTAATTATTTGACTTTGGATGTTTTTGTGGTTACTAAGTGAACTGACAAGGTTTCGTTAAGTTTCAGGAAGTTTTGAAAATTCCAAAACTATGTTTCTACAATGGCTTCCCTGCAGCGGCTTCCCTACAATGGCTTACCTGCAGCGGCTTCCCTACAATGGCTTCCCTACAGCGGCTTTTCTGCAACAGCATTCCTAT
Organism: Sequoiadendron giganteum; assembly: GCA_007115665.2. Taxonomy (NCBI): domain Eukaryota; kingdom Viridiplantae; phylum Streptophyta; class Pinopsida; order Cupressales; family Cupressaceae; genus Sequoiadendron; species Sequoiadendron giganteum. The sequence continues at coordinate 59,721,037 of CM021100.1, read as the reverse complement.
AGCGACATTTCGGCCTCATGTTTCCGGAACGTACAAGCGCATCTCCAAATCAGAAACAGACTTCGACCCAGATGCTAAAATGAGGTCTTATCCTCCCCTGGCTTTTCAAATTCCAAATTTGCATGCGGGAAGTACCATCTGGAGTTCTGTGCTCTGTCGACCGTTTCAAAACAGCATTCCTACAGCTACATTCCGACCTCATGTTTTCGGAACGTATCAGCGCACCTCCAAATCAGAAACGAACTTCGACCTAGATGCTAAAATGGGGTCTTATCCTCCCCTGGCTTTTCAAATTCCAAATTTGCATGTGGGAAGTACCATCCGGAGTTCCATGCTCTGTCAGCCATTTCAAAACAACATTCCTACAGCGACATTCTGGCCTCATGTTTTCGGAACATACAAGCGCACCTCCATATCAGAAACGAACTTCGACCCAGATGCTAAAATAGGGTCTTATCCTCCCTTGGCTTTTCAAATTCCAAATTTGCATGCGGGAAGTACCATCCGGAGTTCCATGCTTTGTCGGTCGTTTCAAAAAAGGCATTCCTACAACGGCATTCCGGCGTCATGTTTCCGGAACATATTAGCGCACCTCCAAATAAAAAATGGACTTTGACCCAGATGCTAAAATGGGGTCTTATCATCCATTGACCTTTCAAATTTCAAATTTGCAGCCGGGAGATACCATCCAGAGATCCATGCTCTCGCGGCCGTTTTCAAAATAGAATTTCCAGAACGGCATTCCGGGATCCAATCTCTGGAATGTACAAGCGCATCCCCGATTTGAAAACGGACTTTGACCCAGATGGTAGAAATGGACCTTATCCTCCCCTGACCTTTCAAATTTCAAATTTGCAGCTCAGAGATACCATCCAGAGATCCATGCTCTCGCGGCTGTGTTCAAAATAGAATTTCCAAAACGACATTCCGGGATCCAATCTTCGGAACGTCCAAGCGCATCTCCAATTTGAAAATGAACTTCGACCCAGATGGTAAAAATGGATCTTATCCTCCCCTAACCTTTCAAATTTCAAATTTATAGCAAGGAGATACCATCCGGAGATCCATGCTCTCGCAGCTGTTTTCAAAACAGAATTTCCAGAACGACATTCCGGGATCCAATCTCCGGAACGTCCAAGCGCATCTTCGATTTGAAAATGGACTTCGACCCAGATGGTAAAAATGGATCTTATCCTCCCTTGATGATTCAAATTTCAAATTTTCAGCCAGGAGATACCATTCGAAGATCCATGCTCTCGCGACCGTTTTCAAAACATAATTTCCAGAATGGCATTCTGGGATCCAATCTCCGGAACGTCCAAGCGCATCTTCGATTTGAAAATGGACTTCGACCCAGATGGTAAAATGGGGTCTTATCCTCCCTTGACCTTTAAAATTCCAAATTTTCATGTGGGAAGTACCATCTGGAGTTCCGTGCTCTGTCGGCCATTTCAAAATAGCATTTCTAGAACAACATTTCGACCTCTCATTTCTGGTTTTAGGAAGCCTACCATGGGTCTGTTAATAGAACCATTTGATCCAATGAGGAATACTGAAATTCCATTGGGAGAAGGCAGCTTTCAGGCAGTTTCAGCTACAGCAAAAGGAAAATTAGCTAGAAGGCAAAACTGCTACAATGATTGGCCACTACAAGACAGAATAGGGAAAAGACAACAAATGTATTTTAAATTGTTGAATATTGTGGGGTAGGTGAAGCCCTAATGTAATTGAATCTGAGCCACACAATGTAAATCAATCCTAACCATTCATTTGGGCTTTGGAAAATTATAAATAGGGGTCTCCCCCTCATTTGTAGCTGTTGGAGAGCTGTTGTAAAAACATTCTGCAACAATAGAAAGCAGCATTGCATGATCTATGGGTGTCATTTTTGAGTTTGCTCCTTATGTGTACATGATTCTACCTTCCAAGTTAGTTTTAGTTGTATTTTCTTGAATGGAAGTGGTAATGGTGATTGCTGTTATAGTATTTGATGAGCTTTCAGCCCATATTTTTGGCACTTGTTGATGACAAGCTGCTGTGCAAAGTTAGCCTGGGCTTTTTTTTATTTGATTGTTGCAACTTAGTTCATTTGCATGTTCATGATGTGTGTATGCAAACTAAAAATTTGCAGTCCTTAGAAGATTGCACTGGTTTTATATAACTGTAGGATTCTCTTGGCCAAGCAAAACCCAGTTTAGGGAGTTTGTATATTGTAGCAGCCTCCATGATCACTGTTCATTCGTAGTTTCAGATCCAGGAACCTTTTCTCTTCCTTGCCATTTTTTCCTTTTTTTTAATAAGTAACCTTAGGCAATGTTCATTGCACATTATAAAGCTAAATCTTATGTGAAATGGAGTTCCAGACTGCTGTTTGAACCTACAACAAACACTCAGCAACTTTCCCATCTTAAGAACTCCATTTGCAGATCCAACTTCCCGGCTTTGTAACTCATCCGTAAGTCCACCTTGTGATTCTAGCAAATCACATCAAACAACTGATATATTCCAAGCATCATCAAGACTTGACATCCGAGAGACCTTGGGATAGTGTTCTTCAATTGTGAAAAATTGTCCTTCAAGAGAGGTAATGCACCTACGCATTACCTGTGTTGTGGAGTGCATAAAAACACCATCAACAGAATTGGAGCTAGAAGGAGGGCAGCATGACATGTTGAGGCTACAAAGCTGAATTTTGGATGTTGATAAGAGCACTTTGAAATAAGAAATCTGAGATAGAGAGATCTCTTTTAATGCTGAAACATAAAATCAAAAAATTTTGAAGGCAAAAAGAAGCTGAGTTGAAATGGAGTAGCATGTGCAAATCAGCATCGCTCAACTACATGCAAATTTAAATAGGAGATTGAAGAGACCATTGGAGCAATTTGCATTGGTAGATAAGTGTAGGATCCATTGCACTTGTAGGCACAATGAATTGGAGTGTCTAACCTTTTTGAGCAGGATTGAAAGAGTTTTGCAAGGAGAGATTCCCTTTTGGGAAATATATCAGCCTTTAGCTCTTGCAGACCCAGAGGAGGAATTGACAACCATGGCAGCCAAGGCATTTGAAGAGCTGATCCAAGAGTGTTTGGGAAGCAAAAATAGACCAATATTGGAGGAAGCACTAATGTCACGTTGGTGCAGATTTCACAATGCACCACATTCTGAATTTACTTGTTCGTCATGTGCAAGCATCATCACCCAAGTCAAAGGCAATTTGAGCAGGTTGGAGCAGCCAACTGGCAAGGAGAATGAGTCATCCCATGAGGCAGAAAAGCTATCAACATCTAGAGGACAACACATTGTAGATAGACCAAGAAGCTCCATAGAAATAGATGTTGGGACAACAAACATTGAAGCTAAAAATGAAAAGAAAGAAGTTGATTTTCTGGAGACAACAAAAAACTTTGGTGAAGGTTCACTGAGAATGGAGTTGGAAAGCCTCTCCTTTGCTAGTAAGGGGCAATCCTCCACTCAGGAAGAGGAGCCATTGGTAGTTGAGGATGAGTCAATCAATTTTGCAGCAATGTATGCTGGGGTAGCCAATGAAGATGCTGAAAATCAACAAGAGGAAGAGGTTGAAAGCCTTGGGATAGCAAAAAGTGATGATGAAGACCCAATAGTATAAAGATATGACCTGATCGTCTCCAAATTAGCAAAGGATTGGTCAGAGCTGAAATGTCAGGTGGATTTGGAGGTATTGCTACTACCAAATTGGTGCAGGCTCCATGATTCATCCCACTCTGAGTTCACATGCGGACTATGCCAAGAAGCCATGAAGCAAGTCAGAGAACAAGCAAGGCAGCCGAGCACACCACTCCCTGCAGTGGCTTCAAGAATGGAACATGAGGACCAAGAGCCTGAGTCAAGTGACAACTCAGCTGAAGGCAGTCCTCAAGAGGATGTTGGGACAACAATTGAAGGAGTACAACAATAAAATCTCAAGCTTTTGAGTGATCAAGTAGATCAAACTGGAATGTTGTCCACTAGTCATCAAGAATTTTTTCCTCTTGAAGAACATTTGTGCACCATGGACGATGGGCTTCATGGTGAGTCTTTGGGGGAAAATCACATAGCAAATTTTGGCCCCCTTGATGAGGTGCCATCAATTGATGACTTATTTCCATTGGGAGTTGTACTGTGAAGGTATGCTCATGTTGAGGAAGAACACATCCCAGAAGACGGTAGCGGTGAGGGCATACTCCTTGAGCCTCCGAATGGTGATGCACTAGAGTTTCCGAATTGGGAGAGGGGTTCCTTCTCCGTTTATAGCGATAGTGAGCAAGGGGAAATGAGTGAGCGTCATGATGAGTTGCATGAACAACAAAGAGAAGAAGACAAAGGCGGGGGTGCTGAGATAGCTGCCAACAAAGATGAAGCACCCGGTCGACTACAAGATGCAACTTGGAGTCCTTCCACCATGATCGTTGTTGATCCTCCTTCATATTTAGATGGCTGCAATAGGATAGATTCGTACATGTCATCATCCCATGATATTGAGCATCTTGAAGATAGGGTCGACACTTTGGAAAGGAGATGGGACAGCGTGCTACCTTTTCAGGACAACAATCATGTGGACGCTCAGTTTGCAGAAGATCAACGAGATGAAGTACTTCTTTTTGAAGAACTGCTAAGGGGGATTGCTGATCCTACACAAGACATGGAGGAACTATTTTCTGCCCCATTCTCCCTACCTTATGCAGACTTGATGCCTGAAGTGTTGCTCCTTTCACCATACCCACCTGAGGTTGCTGATGCAAAGACTGACGATGCGGTGCTCGCTCTCGATTGTCAAATGCTGACACCTCCATGTAACGAAATCCAGGTTTTATCCTTCCTTCCTCCTGTTAATTTTTATAGCTGCACTTATCATTTTGATTATGGGAATGAGGAAAAATGGACATGCTTATGGATTAATCACGGGTTTAATGAGCCTCCTCAATTTTTGATTCTTCATGATGTTGGGGTAGAATTTGAAATCTGCCATATTGAATTTATTTTCTCTAAACATAAGGATAAATCTGCATGGTTGAGAACTATAACGACTTCCCATTTGCTTGTGCACACGCTGCAAAATCCAATGAGCATGAGCATCAACTCGCCTTACCCAAACGTAGTTCTTTGTAAATATCTTTGTACATAACTCGTTTTGAGTAGTGTAGGTTTCCTGTAAATAATTTGTTTTCCTACTTTCCTTAGGTTAGTTGGTTTGTTGTAGGTTGCTTGCTTTGGGTTGTTTTCTTTCGTTGTCCTGCTTTGGTTAGTTTTGGTGCTTGCTTTGCTTTTCATTTTCTTTTGTTTTCTTTTGTTTACTCTCGCTTTGTTGCTGCTTTGCTCGGGGTCCCTCTACTTTTGGCTGGGCACATCTGTGCGCACAACAATCATTCTTATTTCCTGGGGTTGTTCTATGTATTTCTTTGTCAAACTCTAATCAAGTTTTTAGAGTGGATGGTGAAGATCTTCTGTTAGTATCAAGTGCTCTAGATGTTTGATTCAAAGTGGATAAGTCGTTGGTCGGTCTGATTTTGAAGTATTCTTGAATCTTATATCTCTCATGAATTTTAAGAATCTGACGGTCACTGTAGGCCTTTTGTGAAGTCTACTTAAGTGAAAAATCTAAAATTCTGCTCCAGCACCACTGTGATTCTCAGCCCTGAGCGCGAGCTTCATTGCTTGCGGGTTGAAATAAAAGAATTGAAAAGAGAAAAAGAAACAAAAGAAAGAAAGCAAAATATTGAAAATCAAAATGAGAGAAATTCAAATTTTCAGGGGAATACGAATAACTCTACCGGGGCTATGGACGCCCGGTTAGCAGTAGAGGAATGTTTGAGAGAATCATAGCGACAACCTTGTCGGGGCTAAGGATGCCTGACTAGCAGTGAGGCAATGTCCCAGATGCTTTTGGAGTTAGAATAAACTACATAGCTTAACTTGATGGAGCTTAGGTTCTTGCAGCAACTGAAAGATGGGAATTAACGCAATTGAACACACTTGGATTTTCAGTATACTGAAGGTTGGGTTAACTAGTGGTTTTGATCCTTTGGTTGAGTGTCTGGCTTGTTTTCCCTAGCATGAAGGTCAGAACCAGAGATTCTGGGTTCGTGATTCCAGTTTGTCATCGAAATGCTCTAGAGCATTTCCCCCAACGAGTCACCATTTGTTGTGCATATTTTGCACACATGCCCCGCCATAGGTAGGGACCCTCTTTTTTCACTCTCGGCGGGCTTCTTTGCTCTTGCCTCATTTTGCATGCCCCTCATTTAGTTGTCCTAGTTGGTCAACGTGCCCTTCAAAGTCTCACTTTTGGCTGACCATATTTTGCCCCTAAAATAAAAAATGGCTAAGTCGGGTTTTTTGGGCTTCGCGCCCCCGCTCGCTCGATTCATTTTGTTCCTTAATTATTTGACTTTGGGGATAGATTTACTATGGATTTTGGATGTTTTTGTGGTGACTAAGTGAACTGACAAGGTTTCATTAAGTTTCAGGAAGTTTTGAAAATTCCAAAACTATGTTTCTGCAACAGCTTCCCTACAGCGGCTTCCCTGCAATGGCTTTCCTACAGCGGCTTCCCTAGAGCGACTTCCCTGCAGCGGCTTTCCTACAACAACATTCCTACAGCGGCATTTCGGCCTCATGTTTCTGGAATGTACAAGTGCACCTCGAAATCAGAAACGGACTTTGACCCAGATGCTAAAATGGGGTCTTATCCTCCCCTGGCTTTTCAAATTCCAAATTTGCATGCAGGAAGTACCATCCAGAGTTCCATGCTCTGTCGGCCATTTCAAAATACATTCCTACAGTGACATTCCGACCTCATGTTTTCGGAACGTATCAAGGCATCTCCAAATTAGAAACGAACTTCGACCCAGATGCTAAAATGGGGTTTTATCCTCCCTTGTATTTTCAAATTCCAAATTTGCATGCAGGAAGTACCATCTGGAGTTCTGTGCTTTGTCGGCCGTTTCAAAACAACATTCCTACAGCGGCATTCCGGCCTCATGTTTCCGGAACGTACAAGCGCACCTCCAAATCAGAAACGGACTTCGACCCAGATGCTAAAATGGGGTCTTATCCTCCTTTGGCTTTTCAAATTCAAATTTGCATGTGGGAAGTACCATCTGGAGTTTCGTGCTTTGTCGGCCGTTTCAAAATAGCATTCCTACAACGGCATTCCGGCCTCATGTTTCTGGAACGTATCAGCATACATCCAAATCAAAAATGGACTTCGACCTTGATGCTAAAATGGGGTCTTATCCTCCACTGACCTTTCAAATTTCAAATTTGCAGCCGGGAGATACCATCCGGAGATCCATGCTCTCGCGGCCGTGTTCAAAACAGAATTTCCAGAACGACATTCCGGGATCCAATCTCCAAAACATACAAGCGCATCTTCGATTTGAAAACAGACTTCGACCCAGATGGTAAAAATCGACCTTATCCTCCCCTGACCTTTCAAATTTCAAATTTGCAGTAGGGAGATACCATCCGGAGATCCATGCTCTCGCAGTCGTTTTCAAAACAGAATTTCCAGAACGGCATTCCGGGATCCAATCTCCGGAAAGTCCAAGCGCATCTCTGATTTGAAAACGGACTTTGACCCAAATGGTAAAAATGGATCTTATCCTCCCCTAACCTTTGAAATTTCAAATTTGCAGCCAGGAGATACCATCCGGAGATCCATGCTCTCGCGGCCGTTTTCAAAACAGAATTTCCAAAACGGCATTCTGGGATCCAATCTTCGAAACTACCAAGCGCATCTCTGATTTGAAGACGGACTTTGACCCAGATGGTAAAAATGGATCTTATCCTCCCCTGACCATTCAAATTTCAAATTTGCAGCCGGGAGATACCATTCGGAGATCCATGCTCTCGCGATCGTTTTCAAAACAAAATTTCCAGAACGGCATTCCGGGATCCAATCTTCAGAATGTCCAAGCGCATCTCCGATTTGAAAATGGACTTCGACCCAGATGGTAAAATGCGGTCTTATCCTCCCCTGACCTTTAAAATTCCAAATATTCATGTGGGAAGTACCATCCGGAGTTCCATGTTCTGTCGGTCGTTTCAAAACAGCATTTCCAGAACAACATTTCAACCTCTCATTTTCGGTTTCAAGAAGCCTACCATGGGTCTGTCGATAGAACCATTTGATGCAATGAGGAATACTAAAATTCCATTGGGAGAAGGTAGCTTTTAGGCAGTTTTAGCTACAGTAAAAGGGAAATTAGCTAGAAGGCAAAACTGCTACAGTGACTGGCCACTACAAGACAGAATAGGGAAAAGACAACAAATGTATTTTAAATTGTTGAATATTGTGGGGTAGGTGAAGCCCTAATATAATTGAATCTGAGCCACACAATGTAAATCAATCCTAGCCATTCATTTGGGCTTTGGAAAACTATAAATAGGGGTCTCCCCCTCATTTGTAGTTGTTAGAGAGCTACTGTAAAAACATTCTGCAGCAATAGAAAGCAGCATTGCATGATCTATGGGTGTTACTTTTGAATTTTCTCCTTATGTGTGCATGGTTCTACCTTCCAAGTTAGTTTTAGTTGTATTTTCTTGAATGGAAGTGGTAATGGTGATTGTTGTTACAGTATTTGATGAGCTTTCAGCCCATACTTTTGGCACTTGTTGATGACAAGCTGCTATGCAAAGTTAGCCTTGGCTTTTTTTTATTTGATTGCTGCAACTTAGTTCATTTGCATGTTCATTATGTGTGTATGCAAACTGAAAATCTGCAGTCCTTAGAAGATTGCACTGGTTTTATGTAACTGTAGGATTCTCTTGGCCAAGCAAAACCCAGTTTAGGGAGTTTGTCTACTGTAGCAACCTCCATGATCACTGTTCATTCGTAGTTTCAGATCCAGGAACCTTTTCTCTTCCTTGCCCTTTTTTCCTTTTTTTTAATAAGTAACCTTAGGCAAGGTTCATTGCACATTGTAAAGCTAAATCTTATGTTGAAATGGAGTTCCAGACTGCTGTTTGAACCTACAACAAACACTCAACAACTTTCCCATCTTAAGAACTCCATTTGCAGATCCAACTTCCCCGCTTTGTAACTCATCCGTAAGTCCACCTTGTGATTCCAGCAAATCACATCAAACAACTGATATATTCCAAGCATCGTCAAGACCTGACATCCGAGAGACCTTGGGATAGTGTTTTGCAATTGTGGAAAATTGTCCTTCAAGAGAGGTAATGCACCTACACATTACCTATGTTGTTGAGTGCATAAAAACACCATCAACAGGTCTATCTGCTCGACGATAAGTGGGTCTGTTAGCAATCCTGCCACGCCCCTGACCAACATATGGTGGAATATCCAGGTAGTTGACTTTGAGCCCCAAATGGACCTCAGCATACAACTGCTGAACAAAATATAACGGAATCTGGTCATTGTTTGGGTATTGACCATGTGCTGCGAGAAATCATGGGTAGATCAATGAGGCCATATCATGATCAACACATCTAGTGACCTGGTATCCCCTAACCTTACGTGTATTTTGATAAAATGGAAAACAATTGGTTTTTATCATTTCTTTGGTCATACTATCCTGTATTTGTTTAAGGGGAACCTCACCATGTACTTCTTCTCGCATGCGAGAAAGAATAACAGTTACTCTATCTAGAGAAAATGCACTTGTCCTGTCAAGTTCATCTCTTAGTTTTTCAAGACTATGCAATATTGACATGCATGGTTTAGAATATATCCCGGGGTTTACATTTTGCGCTAATGAGTCTTTCAATTTATTAATCTCATTAGTGGTATTTTCAAACAAAGATTCTGGAGGTGGAGCATCTGCATTATCCATGTTATGTATGTATGTGTACCTAAAGAAGCAATGAGACCTTAGTTTAAATAATATATCTAGATATATAAGGAATATAAATCTAAAACAGTTCTAATAATTCATCTACTCATCAATAATATTTCCATACCATTAACACAAAACATGTTCAACATCTATCATAGTTTTTAATTTAATCAAAACATTCACATTACTAGATTGCACAAAAAACATAATCTAAAACAATTATAAAATTTAAATTTACAAGTGTGCGTGTGCACTCTAGAACAAAATGTGTCATTAAAGACAATTTAAAAAAAATTGATAAAGGTTGCATCTAAGATTTGTTTCCTACAACTAGTAATAAAGGGAAAACATTATTACTTAACATTGAAAATAAAAATGTTGAACATGAAAGCGAAAATGTTGCAAAATGTTATGAAACACCTATTGAAAAGAGTAACATCATAGAAAAATAAGAATTCAAATTTAGAAATATTTTTGACTAATGTAGAAATGAACCCCATGATATTAAAATTATACTCCATGATCCAATTGTTGATAATATTAATAAAATTGATAACACACATAAAAAAATGAAAGTCATTGTATCTCCAAGTTACATAAGAAAAGAGGGGACCTTTCTGAATTAGAATACTAACCAAATTTTACAAGAGTGTGGTACAATTAAAATACCAAATTTATCTAAGGACTTATTAGATTTATTTTAATGTGTTAGATACAATGATTGTAATTTTTGTTAAAATGTGTTTAAATGAGAAGCGTTTACAATGCGGTGGGTTATCAAAGTTTATATCATGTACCCATTATGGAAGAAAAATGATCTGGGAAATAAAATGTTTGAGAAAAAGAGATATGAGATAGTAAAATACAATTTGAAGAGTGGAGGTGAAGATTCTAGATGTGAGTTGGTCACAAGAGAAGCACTGCTAGTTTTATTTCTGATTTTAAGAATATTTTTTATAAGTATGCAATACATAGCCCCTATTCTTGATGGTTAGATCAACAAGTCAAGGTGTGCAAGGATTTTTCCTAATTGGAACTATTATAGATCTATAGTCGATTTTATATAAAATTACACATTGCAGCCACAAAAAGAAGTTGAATCATATTAATATTACAATTCTATTTAGATAAACTATTATTGTTCACATCACATATAGGCATGCCCCTAATAGTTAAAAAATAAATAAGAAGATAGTTAGGGAGCACAATTTTTACATGTTAGTGATGATCAATATCATTCGTCATAGTATGTACAATATTGTTTTCAATAATTTTTTGAGTTATTACAAGAAAAAATTGGTATTATAAAGGTTCAAAATATCAATATTTGGTCAAATAATTATACTGATTAACTCAATTTAATGCTTGTGTATTCATATTGGTTTAGTAGAATACATGCAGAGAAGGTTATACCTTGTATTTGGATTTTTTTAAAAGGTGGGCTACCTTCTTCATGTGGAGGAATTGTGTGAATAATGTCATTATGTGGTTCATTGTACGAAGTTTTCTCTTGATGAGGAATAAATAAATACTTACTAGAATAGTAACTAATATAATCTACAAAGTTCATAGTGTGATGTTTTGAAGTTCAATATATTGTACATAAGATTTAGTGGCATGATAGGAGGTGAAGGGATAGAGAGATTTGGAAATGCTAGAGGAATTTTATTGTTAAGTTGTACTATAGAAAGATCCACAAGAATAGGACCCTAGTTGGCAATCTTGTGATCCTCATAACTTAAGTATTAATTCATTTATTGAGCTATTGAAGATATCTAGTTCTCTTTTTTTTTTTTTTGATAGTTGTAGCAAAATTTATTGATTATCTCTATGTTATGATTCTATTTTTCTCTCTTTCAATGATTTTGATTATGTAAGAACAAAAAATGATTAGAATAAATTCATTAAGACTACTAATCTGGATAATTTCACATATGCTCCACATATGCTCATTATATGCTCCTATAGAAATGGCGACTTTATATATTTTTAAATGTGTTTACTCTATATAATGATGTATGAGTCATTTTCTTAATCTTGGGGGTGTAGTGTATGAGAGTCTAGAATTGGATCCAAGATGGAGATTTTGTGTGATGAGAAGTGCCTTAGATCCTATCATCACGTGAGGTCCACTAAAAGAATGTTCTTAGTTTGAACACTATTTTTCTCTCTTTACAAAACCAAAATATATTGGGAATCATGAAAATAGTGGTGAGTACACTAGAATATCAATCAAGAGAGGCAAGTACATCAATCCCACAATAGTAAGTATGCTCAAAATTTGACTCATAGAATATGATGTCATTATAGATTTCATTATCTAAAGTTTTCTCTTTATGAGGAATAAATAGAGAATAATTGGAATAACTTGCCTAATGTAATGTACAAAGTACATATAACTTGATGTTTTTCAAGAAGACATGGATATCTTAAAATTTTAATTGAATTATTTTTTGTAGAGGATGTGGTGTTGGGTATTTTTCTTGCAACCATCTAGATATTAAGGAAATCTACCATAATGTCCCAGTCTAGGAATAATGTAGGCAATGGGGAAGTAGCCTATATATTTAGACTAAGGGGGAGAAAAATTAGAGTAGATAGAATGACTTGGATAAAGCCTCCTCCTCTTCTTTGAGCCTTACTAAGTTTGGAAGTTTATTTCCTATAGATCTTAAATATAGGAACACAACTAATTTAGTATATAAGAGGTCTCTAATTTGGTAGTTAGTTCAAATGATGTGACTCTAGATATAAGCAAGCTACTCATCCCTATATATATATATATTGTGTTTATCACAATAATAATTTACCTAATATTTATATAGTATCATATAAAATCCTATACAAATACTATGTATTGAATAACACTCTCTAGGGATTTAATAACTTTATATTACTAAATTAATGGATGATGGAATAAAACCTACTTCACTATAATATGACACTAGTTCATATATATTTTTATTTTCTTTCTAAATGAATAGAATGTCCAACCCTCAACTATCAAATTTATCTTGAATATATGAAACCTTAATGAATTGAATAAAATACTAACATTCAAATCAGTCTAATGTACTTGGATTTATCATTTAGAGCTTACACTCTCAAATTCCATTTTACCCCAATGATGCACCCTAATTGATAATCCACAATCAATTTAAATTCCCCACATATTATTTTAGAAATTTTTCTCATCCTAGCATGAACTACATAGTGTAACATAATTTTATAGCACGTCCTAGATGCAAACTAATAATTAATTAATATAAAGAACAAAAAACACAAACTCAAAGATTCCATGAATCCATAAAAAAACTTAAATAAAAATGGAGGTCCATAATACACAATTATAATAAAATGTTTCTTATATGACCTTAATAAAGGAAAAATCATCGAGATGTTGAGATTAATGTATCTATATGACCTTAATTTTTTTATAAAAATATAAAAGGCCAAATGTTTGACTATAAAAGGTAGGAAAAGTATTCAACTAGGTGTTGGGGTTTGTGGGAGTATGAAATAATATACTAGGGAAAAATAAGGTCAAATCCTCTAGCTTTATATATTTTTATTTTTTGGAGAATGAAAAAATGATGTTAGTAGGTATGTCTCAATAGGTAGTTACTCTAAAAATTGATGATGTTAGCATCATATAAAGATGGCATTATCATGATTTTGACATTGTGAAATAAAAGATGGATAAAAATTTAGACACATGGAATCAATTCTAGAACTCTAAAACAAAAGATTTTTTTTTACTAGTAGAGGATGAAGATAATAGGGGTTAGAAAGGGATGGTACTTAAGGATTGGAAAGACTAAATTCCCAATACTACAAGGAGTAAATACAAATAATAAGATTGTGAAGTTGTTGGGGAATGATTGAAATGACATGATGGTTGAGAGATGAAAAAATTGGTGCAAAAATACTTATAAACATTTGGATTAAAATGGATTAGGATTTTTAAGTTTAAAAGGGAGTGGTATGGTAGGATATAACCAAGTCTAAAATCCTAGAAAATATAACACTTGAATATAATAGAGCTAAGAGGGGTCAAAGAATATGGAGACAAGAATGGTTTGAATGGAGGGTCAAGCCAAACACTCTAGAAATAGAAAATATTCTAGGTCACTAAGAAACACTAAGGATTGGATTACTAGCATGACAACCACAATAAAATTGAAGTCCAATAGAATCCATACTTAGATAAATTTAACAAAGGTTGAAAGTGGATTATCAAGATTAGTTGAAAGATTATACTTTGAGGATGAAGCCCAATAGACCAATGGAAAAAGAAAAATGGAGATGGTAGAGATGAAATATTGGTATGCAAATCCATCAAAATAACAATATGGTAATTGATAGAAATTCATGAAAATGACCAACACAACTTCACACATAGGATATTTTTTTAATTTTTAGAAATTGAAGCATCTTGAACTTGTAGGGGACATCACCGAGTAGATATTTGAAAAGAATTTAATAGAGGAAATTATAATAAAAATTCAATAGCCATTCTACCTCTTCCTTACTCAATCACCTTAAGTCTAGATTCCTTCATGATTTATTTGTAATAAGCCTCCTATAATCACATGTAGCTTTTTCATTTTAAGGTGCAAAGATGTATTTTAACTAGTATTTAAATATATATAAGGAATTAATTACTCATAAAATAATTAGTTTTATTAGCATATGAATCATCCTTTGTTATCACATCATCTACATAATATTGGTGTGATCAACCTATATCAACTTGTGTTATCAGTTTAATTAATTTCTATTCTTTGGCCAACTTCATAGGCATGTTTTATATGTCAAATTATTATAATATAGTGGTCCATTTTGCTCGTTTTTTTTCTCTTGATTTATTCTACTAAGAAAGTCCTTTACTACTACATGTCAAAGATTACTACAACTACTTATTATTGAAAATGTAATTAAAAATTAATCAATAATCACACTAAAGCATAATCTTGCTTCAAATTTGGATAATTTATCTTTGCATCTTTGAATGATACACTCATGAAGGCTACATGCCTTTCATTTCCTAGGTTTCTCATTTGAATAAGAATGGTTGTACAATGTGGTCAAATGAAAATGAGTATATGTAGAATAGTTTAGAATAGTTTGGGCTTGTAACCAATATAGGGGATTCAAAAAATGATTTTTTGATTTATTAAACTGCCTTAGCTTACATTTTCCACTATATTTTTGCATATTTCATCATCTTGGTATTTAGTGGCCTCATTATCTCTACAAAACCTATTTCGAATTTCTTTATAAAGTTAATCTTACCAAACCAATAATTCAATTCATTATTTCTTGTTGAAGGTTGTGAGAAGATCTTGTTTATGCTTGAATACAAAAATGGATTGTATACCTTCCTTGTTTATGTGTCTTTTCCTTCTTTATCCATTGGAATTGCATATAAAAAAATGGATTGAATACAAAAATGAACTGAATACAATAATAAATTGTATACTCAACTATTTATATTCTTCTAAATTCTAGATAATGAATTTGTTGAAAATGCTTTAAATTTTTTCAAACAAATGCAATTGAAACCACGAATTTTGCAGCAAATATGAGCTATGGAAAACCTAAGATGATGTGTTGGAGGGTTCGCTCGAAGGTGAAGTGTTTGCACGCTTTTTCTTTGCACGCACCCTATTCACCTCACACACTCTGTTCGCCGGCCACTGTTCTCTACTCGGTGAAAATGACAGGGATGAGGGTTTTTTTTGTTTTAATCTGTGTTAAGGGGGTTTGGTCGAACCCCTTTATTTTATTATTAAAGCCCATAATTCAATGGGGTTCGGTCGAACCCTAGGGTTCGGCCAAACCCACATAAAGGTTCGGGCAAACACTTGGGTTCGGCTGAACCCCTTCACTTTGTGAAAAGGGGAAAATCGACTTTTCCCTTCCTCCACAAAAGTGTTCACCACTTATGTGGGTTCACCCACCACCAAGAAAATGACGCATCACAAGAATAAAGAAAATCACACAGTGAAACATGAGTGTCGATGTATGCCCCCACTTTAAAACGGTTGCTAACACCATTGCTGTGAGAAATTGTTTTAAAGTAGAAGAAGACATGAGAGCTTATTCAAAAATTCCTATGCCAATCATATGTTCTTGAATGAAACTACATCATGGATAGAGGGTTTCCCCCAAAAATCAGTACATCACATGCGAGCCAACTTAAGGCATGTCATCCACATCCCAACCTTACTCTTATATATACATGGAAGGTGGTCAACTATCCAAAAAAGACAACGATAAGTGCCATACGAGGACAAGGCTACCTAACCCCTTTGCCCCACTTAGTGCAGGACAAGGATGAGCTGAGATGATTGATGAGAAACATGAAAAATCAATATAAATTAGAGGAACTAGGTACTTCAACACCAAGAAGAGCACCACAATCCCTAAGATGTTGAATTTTATTACCCAAAGCCTTACATTCATTAGTAGAATGACCATGAACTCTATGATATGCACAAAATGAATTCTTGTAGTATCACTTCTTTCATGTTCTTGGAGGGAGGGATATCAAATGATCTTGTAGGAGTCTCGACAAGATACTCGCTTGATCAATAGAAGATGTTCCTTTATTTTATGATAAAGATATCTCTAGCTTAGTACAAGGAGTCATACTTACACAAGACTCTTTAGATTGTGATATTTTGTACTCTTCTTTAAAGGAAGCTATAAAATATAATGAAATCCAATCGTTAGTGTTTTGCGTGATGACATTGATGTTAAGCAAATATTTCTCTATTTCTTTCATTTCTTTTAAAGGATAATAATCAAGACCACTAGTGTCTATCAGTTCAGGATGTACTAATGTTAAAGTTGGATTAGAAGAATCTTTTGTAAGAGTGTTAATATTGAGTGAAGACTTGTTTGTCTCTTTTGAGGGACAATAACTGAGACCATTAGTCATTTATTACATTTTAGGCTCGACAGGGACACAAATACCTTGTTCTCTAGCACCACATCCTTTTCCATTATTATACCTAAGTTGTTTCATAAGTTCATAACCTTTTCAAATAAGCCTTTTTATTTCCTTTGGATTTGGTGGTTGCTCATAATCATCTTTATTAAATTTTGTTGTGTAATTTTCTTCTTCTTCTAAAGTGATTGAGGTGGATGCTTTTGAAGGGTCTTCTGAATTTTGTGTTGACATTACCGATTTTTCTTTTCCCTTTTCAGACTCTTTGTTTATGATCTTGTATTTTCCCATGAATATTGGTGTGAAATCTAAGGAACCCCAATCATCTTCTAATGACTTTTTGGCTTTTTCAATATGCTTCTCTTTTTCTTTCTCTCTCACGGGTTCCACTTGTGTAGTTGGTGTTAGTGTTTTTAAAGGTTTTTCCTTACCTTCCTCAATGTTTAAACAACTGTTTAGTTCAAGGTCAGCTTTGATTGTATATACTTTGTTGTTGTAGACATACTTCATCTTATGATGAAGAGTTGAAGGCACCCCATTCATCGCATGAATCCATGCATGGTCTACCTAAAAGAAGATTATATGACAAATCATGAGGCATATCATGAACCAGGGTTTGTAATGTGGCCTTTCTAGCTGAAATAGGTAAAGGGATCATACCAAGCAGTTGTTTTCCTACATTGTCAAATCCTTGAATCGATAGGGAATTAGGTTCAATTCTTGATTTATCCATGCCAAGCTTATCCATTTAAGGGTTACACTACACACATTAAGGGCTAAGCCATTGTCAACAAGGGTTCACTTTATCCTTGCTCTATTATATTGAGCTATTATCATGAAAGATTCATTTTGTTTTTGCACTTCTAGTGGAGGTAACTCATCTTGATGGAAAGTAATGTCTAAGTTGATCGAAGTTATAGTTTGAATTTGGGTTGCTACTTCATTTGATTATACATTAGGAGGGGTAGGAACTTGTTGTAAAGAACTTTGAATCATGTTATGATAATGAGGGGAGGCTTGAATAAGGTCCCATAATGATATCTTAGCAGGAGTATTCTTTGGTTGTTCAACAAGATTATGCTCCTTTCCATCATGTAAAGAAAAATATGGAGGACTAGGAAAGATAGTGTTAGGAATTGGGAGGGATGTTGAAGGTGTTTGTCTTGGTTGTGGATTATTTCTAGTGTTATATGTATGAGAAATGATATTGTAACTTGACTACTATGACATATTATTCTTTGATGGTTTGAGGATGAGGACGAGTTTATTTTGAGTTTTTGGTTGCTGTGAGGGTGGATAAAGGATAAGTTTAGGCTCAGTATAGTACTTCAAGGTATGTCTAATGTGCATAACCTCAAAATATTTATCCTTATTTTCATGGTCTTTTAGTGAAGGGGATTCTAATGTCACTTCATCATCTTGATTTAAGGAAGTCACATAACCATTGTTTGAAAGACATCTTTCAATGTTGTCTTTTACTTGCACCATGATATCCTCTCTAGTAGGAGAGTTTTTAAGATAACTAAAAACTGGATGTTCATGACATTCAAGGGTTGGTTCTTCTAAAGTTACTTCATCATAAGTAAGGGAGTTATCAATGGTTGTATTTTCTTGCTTATCAATGATGGCATTTTCTTGTTCAATAATTTTTTTCCTAGGGGAAGAGAGACAAGTAAGACTCTCATGACTCTCATGACTCTCATCAATTGGATTTTCTAACATCAAAATATCTTATTTACCAATAGTAGAGATATTAGGAGAAGGCCCAATTTGATTGGTATGATTGTCCATGATTTCATACTTTTTCTCTAAGGTCTCATTCTCTTGTTCCATAATATCTATCATAGTAGGAGAGGAGAAAACAAAGGGTTCATTGCATTCCATGGTTAGATTTTGTAAAGTAGCTTCATAACAAATAGGGGAGGCACCAAGGGAAGAACAACTATGAGTTTTAGGCTTATCAATGATTGAATCCTTTTGTTCAAATAGACCTTTCCAAATGTTAGGGATATTAGGAAGGAGATATAAATAATGCTATAACTTTCAATCATTGGATCACTTAACACCAACATAGCCTCTTCACAAATGTGATAATTGTCCACGATTACATCTAAATAATTTTCACAAGTAGGGGAGGTGTTGGGAGAGGAATGTAGACTAAGTAAAGCAGTGGAAATGATCTCATCTTCTTGTGTCATAATATCTTCCCAAGGGGGAGGAGGAGAAGGACAAACATGACTTTCATTATTCTCAATGATTGTATCTTCTTTCACCAAAACACCTTTTCCACTAATAGGAGAGGTATCAGGAGAAAATAAATTATTATTATCATGATTGTCTATGCTTGCATCTTCTTCTATCACATCATCCCCACAAATAGGAGAGATAGGAGGAGGTGTGTAATTAAGGTATGTGTCAACATTTTCACTCTCTTGCACTAAGAGACTCTCATAACTAGGAAATGTATTGAATGAATGACTAACATGCTTATTGATGAACTTTTTCTTTGTAAACTTGGAAAAAAAGATACTAACATTTGTGAAATGTAATCTATACAAACTTAGTGCGCAAACCCAAAATGGAAAGAGATTTAGAATGCAATGCAATGAGCTAGAATGAAATGCAATTTCCAGATTCTAAACAAGGTAATTTGTTGCTTGCACTATGCAACAATATGAAAATGAAATGTTGTAAATGCAATTTTGAATTTAAGTAATTCACAAAATTAACCAAATTAAGCTAGATCTACTAAAATGAATGAAATGGAAACTCAACAAACTGAAACAGATATCTGTTAACAACAAATAGAAGCACATAAATGATGTTTTTAATGATGTAAAATGCAGTTTTAGGTCTAATCTAGGACTAAATCACCCAGAGGGGAAAATGAATCCCAGTTAGGGTTTTTAGAGGGTTCAAACAGTGAATAACAATCAACACAAAATTCCCAAAAATTAGTTAAAATAACTTGTATCGGGACTAAATCACCCAAGTGGGAGAATGAGTCCTATAATAGGGTTTTGAAACTAAATTCAGAAATTTTTGAGTGAATGTTAAGGTTTCTAGCTTGTATATTGACTTGACTACTTGCAATTATAAAATTTCAGTGAAATTAAATGATTTAAGATGCAAAAATGCAACCTATATGCACTTTTCACCAATGCAATGGGTATGTGCAGGATCATGATGGACCAAAAAGTGGCACTATATAAGTGATATGATGGCCCATGTGGCTGACAACTTTTTTTTTACCCAAAATTGATGAAATGAAAAGAGTTTTTAAAGGAGATTCTCAACTTTCCACCAATATAAATTATGCTTATTTTGAATTTAATAAATAATTATTATTCATTTTCTATTTGATTTACGACTAAATTCCTGATTGATAGGCTGATTGAAAAACATCTATAGATTTCAAATGGTATCACATTTTTTGAATCTGAAACATGCATCACATTCTATGCTTTGCATACTATAGGATTAAAAAAAAACTAAATTTCATGAAGTTTTAACCAAGTTAAGGTGGTTAGACATACGAGTTTTTATATTTTTTAAAAGTTGTAATAAAAAAATCATAATTAATTATTTACTTGAAAAAAATTACAAAAAAATATGCATCACATCAGGACATGAGTCCTCTACTTATATCTAAAATCTTATAAAAAAATATTATCATTTTATTGTGGTTCTAGGGTGGTTAGACATACACCTACTTCTTATTTTTTTCCTAAAATTTAAGTACTACTGCATTGAAATTTCAAATTTTCACCATATTGATTTAAAAAAAAAAAAACCTAGTAGTTTAGAAACTACATTTAATTTGCTACAGATTCTATTCTTACATATTTTTGAAATAATATAGATAACTTATTCAAATTTTTACATCAAGTTGCCTAACTCTGATTTTTTGAATTTTCATCGCCACTTAAGGGCCTATTTTTTCCATGATGATCCTGCACATACCCCAATATTTAAATCCCTAAATGTGAATTAAGTAATGCAAGATTAATTTCAAAGTTAAAGTAAGCTAGATCTAGGACTAAAATTTTCTCCAAATTAGAAACATGCAGGTATTCACATTGGGTTCACCAAAATGAACCAAAGGAAATAGGGTGCTCCACCTTTTAGGAGATGGAGAACACAAGGGGGGTCCTCTTATTTCACTCTTAGTTCATTAAAGGAAACCCTAGAGACCTCAACCAAGTGACTCAATTGAGGGAAGGAATACACAATAACAAGGGTGTGTACAATTTCCTTAGGTGTGATTAAAGGGGGGGCTCACCACTAGGCAAATGCTTAGAAAGAAATAAATGAAAGAAATATGAAAATCTAGCCATGTGACCTAGAAAATGGAACTTGAAATCAAAATAATAAAATGAGAGAAACAAAAAGGAACCTGGAAGATCAAAGATGATTAAACAAGGCTTGAAAACCCTAAAAATTGCTACTTTTGAGGTGTACTGGGAATCATACGGCAGACTGGGTGCTTTAGTCCCAGTATAAGGTTTCTGGGGAGGATTTGTAATCTCCAGGTGACTGGTCATAATATCTGAAAACTAGTAAAATGGTTTTACTAGGACTCATACGCCCAAATTGTTGCAAAGTGTTTCACTTTTTCGCAAAGTGTCCCAAGAGTGCATATTTTTGAATTAAAACTTTGTGAGCCTTTGAAGATGGATTAAATAAGTACTTTCCCACTAGTTTCATGTAAATAGGTTGGATATCTTGCTCTAGATCTAAGTTTTCGTGCACCTTGACAACTTTTTATGACAACTTTGACAAATTTTGCAACTTTGTCATTTGGGTACTCTTGAAAGCTTCAAATCCACTTTTTCTTCAACCTATAAACCTACAATCACACAAAAAGAGGGAATTTTTTTTGTTTTATTAGGAAATGGGGGTTTGCCTTGATCAAACCCCATTTTGGTAATCAAACCTTAATGAGAAATGAAACATTAATGAAATGAAACATGAAACATAAGATGAAACAATAGGACCTTGTTTGAAACCTTGTAGATTTGTAAACAAGAATGAAGTGGCCTCAATGGATGCTAGATCTTGACCATGATTCTTGATGAAAGATAATTCTTTTGAATACTTGAATTGATCTTGAACAATACATCACAACATTAGCCCAAAACCACATGCATGATGCATCAAGCCTTTAACATGATAATGGATCTTTATTGCTACAATAATCTTCTTCAAATATGCCCTTGGATTCTCTTGAATGCCTTCTTGAATACTCTCTAATTATATACAATGCTCTTGTGAAATCTTAGGATGTTTGAATCAAAATTGCTAGGTGAAACTAAGTAAAATAGCCTTGTATTTATACTTGTTTATGCCAGATTTTCTAAACTTACAACACTACAAACTGACATTAGATCTAGGATAATAAAATCCTACCAAGAATTTGATTTAAATTAGGTCTTGGTTAAAGAGGGACTCATACGCCAGTTGGGGCGTATGAGTCCCAGTGTCTTAAACACGAGACACAAATTCCAAGAAGTGTCTTGTTTAATGTGAAATTTGAAATTAGGTCCCAAGACCTAGGTGGGACTCATATGCCCAAGGTGGTGTATGACTCCTAGTTCACTAAATCTGGAACACACAACCTCAAACATTAAATTATGATTTTTCATTTTTTAAATGTCGGGATTATCCATAGAAAAATGCATTTAATTAGGCTTGTGGATGGAAAATAGGACCAAATAAGGCATAAAGAAGCCCAATTTTAGTAGGGAGGGCCCATACAAGTGTGAAAATGTAAGGGATACATTTTTCTACACTACAAAAACCATAAAAAATTATTCAAATATATACATATAGTAAGTAGACTATACAATGCTAAAATATATACTATATTACTAAAATATAGTCCATGAAGTCAAGTACAAAGTTTTTTGATGTTTCTTTATGTTTGCATCCATTATGTTTGTTTTAGAAGCAATAAATATACTAACTTGTAAGATTGACCATAGATTAAAAATAAATTCAAAATGTAACAATAAATATTTGGTAGACATCTATTTTCTACCTCAAAAAAATTATTACATTTGAGAGTAATTTTAAAGTGTCATTTTTTAATAAAATTATTGATGACCTAACAAAATTTCCTAGAATGTTTATCCTTAAGAAAATTAATTTCTATAATTTAATCTTTCATCATGGTATCCTTTCAATATAATTTAAACCCACCCACCTTCCCTCCTACTTAAGCTTTGGATCCAAAAAGATAGCTAAAATTAATAATATTATTTTAAATTTCTTCAATGAGTTTATAACCTTCAAAAGGTATTTTGCAATCTAATATTAGATCTCGACAGCTTGTCATTCTGAATATATTGAAGCATAATGAGGGAAATCATAATGACCCTTGATTTATCCTAATGGATCATGTTAATGAAGAGGAGAAACTATTTATTTATGTTCATTGATGAGTCTTTTCAAGTGGGTTTTCTCTTTTGTAAATAAGTTTTAACAATAAGGTAGTTTATTTTTTGAATGTCTTAAATCTTTTGATCTTCAAGGATCAATTTTAGATTGTTTATGTTCATAGATGGGTCTTTCCAAGTGGGTTTTCCCTTTTGTAAATAAGTTTCAGATCTAGTTTATTTTTTGAATGTCTTAAATCTTTTGGTCTTCAAAGATCAATTTTAGATTATTAATACATAAGGGTATGAATATATTAAGGGTTATGAATCTTTGTGTCTAATTTTGTATTAAGAAATGTGTAGATGTTTCCAATTTATGTTTTATGGCTTTGCCATTCTTCTTCATTTTTTACTTAACCCCATGACTAATGGTTAAGGATTTGTTTTTTCGTTCTTTTGTCTTTAGTGAGCTAAAAATGTCATATAAGTCATTAGAAACTATTGTGAGTTATCACTATACCCACATAATTTTATAATTTTACCTTGTAATGAATTACTTCGCATTGAAATTTGTACTTTTGGACTATTGCGTTTAAAATTTAGTTTTTTGAAAGGTCAAGAATCTATATTTTGTTGATATTTGACAACTCACATAGAGTTTTAGTTGATATGTCTATCTTGTCCAATGGAAGTCCATGTACTATGTTGACACCCATTCTAGTACTACTTAACTTTGTCTCTTCCATTTTCCTCTTCATAAATGTATTAAAGTTTTTTATATAACATTCATAGGTTCTCATGCGTTCAAATATGGGTCCATCTTGATCAACATTTAATTATTATTTGATTTACATGTGAACTATTAAGTATAAATATGTGGTACGATTGAAAATTATAAGCACAAGTGTTATAGCAACAATTGAACCTTGTACAAATGACCCCTCTCCTATCACTAGGGTTAGAGGATTTACACAATGAAACCAAGTACGGTAATCACGGGACCTTTATCAGTCTTCTTAGTTCTTACCACGTGGATGGGAAGCATTTAGTGCTCCGGAGTGATTGACGGAGAGTTGAATGTTTCAACGTGAAATAAAAAACATAAATAGCGTAAAGAAGATGGAAAGAAAATGAGAGAGCAGGAGAGAAGAAAAAATATGTGCATGATGTCAATACAGATCACAAATTGACTCAGACTTATGGTCTTCTTCAACTAGGTGAGTGTGAAGTGGGAACTGTGGAAAACGGAACTTCAGATACCCATGCATTCGGAAGTGTAAATGGGTTTTATTAGTTGCAATCAATATTTTACTGGTAATGTCAGTTACAAGAGTTTCAGTGAAGAGTCGTATTGAAACAAGCATACAGATAGATGATGGAAAGAGTCATCCCCATGTGATAGTCCCGCATCATTCAATTCCACTTTTATTTTCAATATTGTACCCTCTTGTAATTAAATTGCGCAACCGCAACCGCAATAATAATAGATCTGAGTACTATCTTCACTGGCTCTTCAAACCTCCTTCAGACTGATATGGCGCACCATGTAACGGTATCCTCCTCTCTATTTCTTTATCCACACAGGACACAATCTCTTTACACAAATTGCTCAAACCCAGAACAAGAATAGAATTTCCTTAGAATTATTTAGTTTCTGACCATCCCCCTAAATATCCAAATTGTAAATGGTGTTCACTAAATTTTGCAAATTTAGGAAGAGTAAGGCCTTTAGAACACTATTTTAGTTATATATCTTTATTTTGATTTTTTCTTTTATGGAGTGGTAATAGACTTTTACATGTTATAATTGTTCACGCATAATTAAGTTCTTTACCATCTTCAAAACACATTGAGCATCACAAAATAACTGGAATGGTTGATTCAATGGAAATTTTATATCATTCAAAATTTTATGAAGTCATGTTGCCTCATATATAACTACTTGTACTATTATCACATATAAAGGTGTGTTTAAGCCTAGATATACAATCAAAGGGAAAGATAAAGTGATTATTCAATTCTTTGATCAAGTTTTTACAAATAGAGTTAGCTAGTCAAAACATGTGTTTGAATTCCCAATCTGATTAGGAATGAGCAACCAAATGAAAGATAAAACAAAGATTTGGTGGCCCACTTGATGAATTAGGAAATCAACACCATAGACCTTTTAGATCTTACAGTTTAAAGTATTACAACTCAGATAAAGGAGACCCACAAGTTATTCATTAAATCTCTTAGATCAATCATTTTCTTAAATTTTAAAGTGGATCATCACCTAATGAGAAAATGTGTGACAACTATGGATCCAAGCTTGTTGGACAATTTAGATTGTCATAATTGTGCCAGCGGTGTTTGCAATAGGTGTGTCATACACCTTGTAAGTCTTACTTTTTGGTTTATTTAGTTGTTTACACCCACTTAAAGTGGCATTAGTTGTCACTTGTAGTTTATAATTTGATAATTTGTAATTATCTCTCAGTTACCATGGGGCATCTAATATATTTTAAAAGTATGTGAGAGTTGTTGAAATAGAAAGAGCATGTTGAGAAAGAGAAAAGTGTGGACTTGGAGAAGATCAAGGAAGACCATCGAAAATGTGAATAAGATCACAAGTGGAGAGCTTTAGTTGAAAGAAAAAGTTTCTAAATTAACCTCTCTTGACTTGGGCATTGTGATTTTTGCATGGATAATAATGCCTAAATTAGCTAGTGGTTTCCAACAGGTAGTTTTGAAAACCATTTATAAATTGTGGTTTTCGTAATGCCTATATATTAACTATTTAAGTTTGAATTAACGGTGAGGATTTTGTTATACTGTTGATTTTCTACTAGAAGAAGAGCATGTTGAGCTATATGAAGGAAATAACTTTAGATTTACTTGTAATATTTTTATTTTTGTTGAATAATACATTGCTTTGGTGCTTTGGAGGCCGACTTTTAGCTAAAAGGGTTTTTCTAGCATATATCTATATAATGTTAGCTAATTTTCTATTGAAGTGATTTTTGAAATACTTAAATAACTTAACCTTTTAGGGTAGCACACCAAATGCTATGTTATATTTTTCTAACAAAAACTAGAGCCTTTTTTGTGCTCCCCCTCTTTGAACCCCTTAATCTCCACAATTTTTAAAAAATACATATTTGAAAAGTAGATTCAAAGCACTATGACTCTTGTTCTTGTCAAATCTTCAAAATTTAAGCTTAAACTATCTTTAATTTATCATCCAAGATCATTTTTTAGTAATTTCAAAATAAAATGGCTATTTAAAACACCCTTTTGTTCCCCCATTTCTATGCACATACACATGTTCTTATTTTTATCATTAAAATATAACCTAGTATTTGGTTTGTGTTGTCTGCCTTCAGTTGCATCAAGTATTTTGAAATTAGCTGGTAGAAATATAACCAAGAGTGAGTACTACAAGTTAGATGCATTTTTTATGATTTTATAAAGTAGCCACATCCTCATAATTGCATCATTAAGTGTGAATGCCACATAACTTGCATAGAATTAATAAAAAAATAAAATCTGTATAAAATAGAAGGTAGGCCAATCCTTTTTATTTATTTATTTAGATAAGAGAGTCAAAATTTATAATAACAAAATCAAACACATATGTACTGGAGAAATATAAAAGAACTCTTCAATGAAAATAAAAATCAAAACCTTAATTTAGTCAAAATAATAAACAAATCTAAGTAGTATTTAATTATTTTGGTGGTGGTTCCATAAATTTCATTATAAAACATCTAAAACTGAAGAGGTTGAAATAGACATTCATTATACAATGTTGAAAAAATAAAAAATATGAGCCATGAGAGATATCCAAGTTGGTTCATTAAAACTTTGAATTCAAGGTACTTAAACACACACACACACATGTTATATTTTGCATCACTTTTTCCTAAAACGTAAAATGTATGTATTATAGCTCATGCACATTTTACATAGTGCATATGCATTTTTATAAAAAATATCAAGGTTGGCCACAATTTTTCTCCCCATTTCCATGTGCTTGCATTCTATTTATTATAATGGATTGTGGAAATATAATGTATCTTAATGATAAAAATTTCTTTTAAGATATTTTTGAGATCATTTTTGAAATAATCAATGACAAATTATTTATTACACATGCTAAAACCATATGGATGGATCCTTTAGTTTAGATTGTAGGTTAAGATAATATGTTACTTCTAGCATGTGCTAATTCATTTTGTGCATTGAGTGTTGGCCTATTTGAGTGGCCTTAAATTGTGATAATATGATATTTGTGTCTTTGTTGATATTAGTGGAATATTTTAGTATTGGATTACATTGATATGCAATCAACTAATCATAACATATTTCATTTTTACACAAACCTTAATTTTAATATTTTTTTTTTGCTATTTTTGTAGGTAAGGATTGCACTTGTTTTTATTAATTGCATAAAAATGAATAAAATATTTCATTAATTTAGTGCATATATAGATTACATACTAAAAGGAAATGACAAACTCAAAAATCCTTCCAAGAATTAGTATGCACCTTTAGTATCTTATGTTTCATTACAAGAAATATATTTCAATAGCCTGATACAAAAACATACTACTATGCCTTGAATAAAAAATAGGTAGAGTTTAATTTCCCATGCATTAAACCTTAAAGGAAAGTTGATGTAGTTTTAGATCTAGGAAAATTTCAACAACATAACAACAAGTAAATTAACATTTTAAGAATGAGAAACATGAAGAATAAAAGAAAGATAGACAAAAGAGAAGAAAACATGATACATGTAGGATCTAGTACCTTTGCTTGAAGGATGGAAACCCGTTGGATGTAAATAGTTGTTCAAGAAAAAATTAGGTCCAAATGACAGTGTTGAGAAGCATAAGGCACAATTGGTCACTAAGGGGTATTCTCAGGTGGGGGGAATTGACTATGGTGAGATTTTCTCTCCTATTGTGAAGTTGACATCTATTTGGTTCTTGTTATCACTTGTAGCAATATATGAACTAGGAGTGAAACAAATGGTTGTTAAGGCAACATTCTTTCATGGTGACTTGGAGGAAGAAATCTATATGTCACAACCTAAATAGTACATGGTTAAAGGTAAAAAACATATGGTATGCAAGTTGAAAAAGTCTTTGTGTGGTCTTAAGCAATCTCCTAGGATGTGGTGCCAAAAATTTGACACCTTTGTGTTTAGTTTGATGTCTAAGATCTAAATTTGACCATTGTGTTTATTAAAAAACCAGATAATGGTCAGGGCATGTGCAAGATCATCATGGAAAAAATAAGCCCTTAAGTGACAATAAAAATTCAGAAAATCAGAGTTAGGC
Source organism: Sequoiadendron giganteum (assembly GCA_007115665.2). NCBI lineage: Eukaryota > Viridiplantae > Streptophyta > Pinopsida > Cupressales > Cupressaceae > Sequoiadendron > Sequoiadendron giganteum. The sequence continues at coordinate 59,692,566 of CM021100.1, read as the reverse complement.
AACTTGACGTAAAAATTTGAATAAGCTATCTATATTATTTCAAAAATATGTAAGAATAGAATCTGTAGAAATTTGAATGTAGTTTCTAAACTACTAGGTTTATTTAAAAACAAAAAAAATCTATTTGGTGAAAATTTGAAATTTCAATGTAATAGTACTTAAATTTCAGGGAAAAAAGAAGAAGTAGGTGTCTCTCTAACCACCCTAAGTACAATAAAATGATAATATTTTTTATAAGATTTTAGATATAAGTAGAGGACTCATGTCCCGATGTGATGCATATTTTTTTGTAATTGTTTTCCAAGTAAATAATTAATTGTGAATTTTTTATTAACTTTTTTAAAAATAATAAAAACTCATATGTTTTACCACCTTAACTTGGTCAAAACTTCATGAAATTCAATTTTATTTTTTCTAATCTTATATTATGTGAAGCATAAAATGTGACGCACATTTCGGATTCAAAAAATGTGATACTGTTTGAAAGCTATAAATGTTTTTCAATCAGCTTATCAATCAGGACTTTAGTCGTAATTCAAATAAAAAATTAATAATAATTATTTATTTAATTTAAAGTAAAGCATAATTTATATTGGTGGAAAGCTGAGAATATCATTTAAAAACCCTTTTCGTTTCAGCAATTTTAAGTTAAAAAAAGTCGTCAGCCATATGGACCATCATATCACTTACATATCGCCACTTTTTGGCCGATCATGATCCTGCACATACCCGACACATTCTCATAAGTGCATTGTACATAGATGATATGTTGTTTATCGAAATGGTAAAAGTTTGATTTTAGATTTGAAGTCTTAGTTGTCATCATAGTTTGAGATGAAGGATCTAGGTGTAGTGAAGTATATTCTGGGGATGGAGATCAAAAGAGACATAGTTAACAAAAAACTTTGATTAAACCAGAACAAGTATGTGAATTCATTGATAGAGAGATTCAACATGTTAGTTTACAAATAATTAGTTCTTGTAATGCAAGGGACAAAGTTTTCTATGGAGGATTGTCCAAAATCTCCTACTAAGATGGAGGACATGACTAAAGTATCATATGTGAGTGTTGTTTGAAGTCTAATGTATGTTATGGTCTATACAAGACCACACATTGCCCAAGTAGTGGGAGTCCTTAGTCATTTTATGGTTAATCTTGGACGGGTACATTGGAATGCAATTAAGAAAGTGTTCAAATACCAACTAAAATATAATTTTCATATTAAATAATTAAACATTATTTCTATATTAAATAATTAAACATGCTGTAGAAAAATCAAAGGTTGAGACACCTTCTTTTTCCCAATACATGCAAGTTTTTCATAATTTTATTACAAAACATAAAATTATTTCAATAATTTCCATCTTACAAACAATTAATAATATATAAATTTTATTTTACTTTTTATGAATTGAAATTACATAAATTTTAAATTATCTTCCATACAAATTAAAATTATAACTATCTTTAAAAAAAATATTGTAGTAAAAATTATTAGTCTACCTATTGAACTTTTAGATCTAATTGATTGAGGTTAGGGTGAGAGGGACGGTGTTGCATCACTCATCCGTGAGTGCCCTGCCACACTACAATTCTCTCTCACGGTGTGTATGGCATTAGATATATATGTTGTTTCGACACTTGGTTTTATGTAGGATTGCAAGTACCCAAGCCTCGATTCCACTTGCATTGTCAGGACATGACGAGCCTCATAAATCCTAATGGGTATGAAGTTGAAAATGGATTTGACAAGAAAACATCCCCATCCGCGTCCATCATCTCGTCATTGTTTGTCGATGTCGTCTGTTAGTACCCCATCTTGTTTGGTATCGTTTTGTCTTATGTCATTTGTTTCAAGCATTAATTTTAATATATTAATTGTTCAATTTTGATGCGTTATCATTATTTAGTGATGATTATTATTATTATTGAAATTAATTTTAATTAAGCATCAAACTTAATTAGTAAGGTGATTTGTGAAATTACCAAGGATTTAATTAAATATTAAATTTGTTTGAAAATTCAAAATTATGTTTGTAAAATTAAAAGAATATTATTTTAATTGTCAATATTTAATAGAATAATAATTGTAGCTGTGTAAATTTCCAATTAGCTATTAAATAATATTGTTTGTTTAATTAAATAATAGTATTTAATTAATTAAAATAATATTGCTTATTTAATTAAATAATATTATTTATTTAATTGTTATTAGGGATTATTCAAAAATAAATATTTTTGTTAATAACTACATTTGGTACATTTTATATCTATATATATTATTATTTAAAAGAATCCCCGGGAATCGAAAATGTTGATTTAATTTAATAAGGTGATGAAATGACTACCCGATAAAATATTAAAAGTTTTACCACCATAGAGATTTAATTAAATTAAACAAGTATGATATTTTTAACGGTTAAAATATTAAATTAAGGATGAAATGGTTGATTTAATTTAATAATGTGATAATACATTTAAGTGGTGGTAGGTTTATGTTTTCTCCAACCGTAAGGATTTCACTAATAGGGGGAAACTCTGGTAAAAAGAAATTGTCGGGTGTGACTTTGGAAACTGTGAAATTGCCACCCGTCCCCTTAACTGGAAAGTATTCTCTAATTTATTTTGGGGTGATTTGGGGGTAAAAGGGATGAGGAAAAATGGAAGGAAACAAATATTTTAACAGTGAATTGTGCGCTGGTAAAAGGTAGAAGTTTTGCAGTCGAGAGGATTTAGAAATAACTCAACTCCCCCTCTCCAATTGTAATTATCGAATCTAGGTTAGATTCACTTTGCTCTTGTTTATTTTGTTTAATGATGTTGCGATTAATCACCTCCCTTCCGTTTGCTAAAATTGAATGTGTTGATTTGGGTGAAACGAAAATATATAAACATGTCTTGGTAAATTGCATTATATTTGGGTGAATAACTGTTGGTTTAGGAAGTTAGTTAAAATCTGTTTTCAAACTTGACTTTGGAAATTGTGTTGCCTTCTCCACATCGATTCAACTTCTTTTGGGTATATATATATTTATTTACACATAAGAATACTGTTTATTTAAAGCCTTTTTGTGAATGCCTCTATTTTATTGGGGTTGTTGGTCGTTCCTTTGTCAAAATCAAACTGAGAAAACTAGCAATGGAGTTCCCTTTTCTTATGTTCTTTCTCCATGAAGGGAATCATTCACATAAGACATAGATGTATGTGGTTCGGCCGTAGCCTACATCCACGAAAGAAGAGAGAGGGGTGTTCATATTTTATTAGTTTGTAAATGGAGATCACACCAACACCATATAAATAGATACATCAGCCTCAATTAGTGGCACCAATTAGAGGCACAGATTAAGGTTACAAATCAAGGCATAGATTAAGGGCACAAATCAAGGAGAATCCACAGATAGAAACAAATCCCCCATAAATCTCTCTTCTCCAACACTCCCCCTCAAGTTGGTGCGAAAATGTTAATAGAGCCCAATTTGGACAATATTTCTTGAAACTTGAGAGCTGGAAGACCTTTTGTAAATATATCCGCTAATTGCTGATTTGTACGGACAAAGATTGTGCGGATGACATTGGCTTGCACATTCTCTTGAACAAAATGGCAGTCAAATTCAATATGTTTAGTTTGCTCATGTAAAACTGGGTTTGAAGCAATATGCATAGCAGCCTGATTATCACAGAACAATTGAGTTGGTTGAGATGAACCAAAACCCAAGTCTTGCAATAGAGCTCAAAGCCATATAATTTCACTGGTAGTTGATGCCATTGCTCTATATTCCACTTCAACACTTGATCAAGCAACAACACTCTATTTTTTACTTTTCCATGTGACCAGGTTACCTCCAACAAAAGTACAATATCTAGTTGTAGACCTTCGATCAATGGGACATCCTGCCCAATCAGCATCAGTATAGGTAGTAATAGAATTATGACCATTCTTACGCATCCATATGCCTCTTCCTAGTGACCCTTTTAGATACTGTAAAATTCGGGTGACTGCATGCATGTGTTGAGTCTTGGGAGCATGCATAAAACAACTTACCAAACTAACTGCATAAGAAATGTCAGGTCGAGTAATAGTTAAATAGATTAACCTACCGACCAACCTCTGAAACTGACCAATATCAGACATCAATTCACCAGTGTCATCCAGTTTTCCTTCGCTATTCGTTGGCGTATCTGATGGTTTTATTCCAAATTTACCCATTTCTTGTAATACATACTTCTGTTGATTAAGAAAGATGACTCTTTTTGAGTAGGCAACTTCTAATCCTAGAAAGTACTTCAAAGTTTTGAAATATTTAATGGAAAATCTATTGTGCAACAGAAACTTAAGCATAGAAATTGTATTTTGATCATCACCAGTAATGACTAGATCATCTACATAAATCAAAATAATAACAATACCAAAATTACTTCTTTTAACAAATAGAGAAGGATCTGCATTACTTCATTTTAGCCCATTCATCACAAGGACAAAACTACACTTAGCATACCAGGCCCGTGGAGATTGTTTAAGCTCATAGATTGCCTTTTTTAATTTACACACTAAACCAAACTTAGCCTCTTGAGGATGCCCAGGTGGGATGCTCATGTAAACTTCTTCTTTAAGATCACTGTGTAGGAATGCATTTTTGACATCCATTTGAAACAATTTCCAGTCTTGATTCACTGCTAGAGAAATGAGAACACAGAGTGTGTTCATTTTTGCAATTGGCGCAAAAGTCTCCATATAATCTTCTCCATATGTTTGTGTGAATCCTCTAGCCACAAGTCTTGCCTTATGTCGTTCTAAGGAACCATCACTTTTGTATTTATTTTTGTACACCCAACGACATCCGACAGTTTTCTTTCCTAGAGGTAGTTTAACAATCTCCCATGTCCTATTTTCATCTAGAGCCTTTAGCTCTTCTTGCATAGCCTTCCTCCAAACTGCAATGGAGTTAACTTCTCGAAAGGTCTTAGGTTCTTGATTATTAGCAACTGTACTCAAGAAAGTAAAGTGAGACTGAGAAATATTATCATATGACAAACGTTCCTGCATAGGATAAGACACAACATGATAAGTGAAGAAATCTTTCATCCTCTTTGGAGGACGAGTTTCTCTACTCAATCGTCGAGTAGCTTGAGGGGATGAAGTGATTGGAGGTGCTTCATTAACTTCTGCATCTGTATCTGTAGCAATATCCTCATTTGTAACTGTAGGAAGCGGTACCATGTTGGACAAATACTCCCCCTGGGACCGATTCCCAGATTCATCATGAGCTTGAAACAAAGATTCAGACTCCACAAAATGTACATCATGTGAAACAATGATTTTGCGAGTGACTGGATCATAACATATGTACCCTTTCTTAGTGGAAGAGTACCCAAAAAATACACACCAGTAGATCGAGCTTCTAACTTATCGCGGTGTATTGCTTACTGATGCACATAACAAACACACCCGAATAACCTCAAGTGTGAGATGTCAGGTTTTCGATTTTTTAGTATCTCCAATGGTGACTTGAACTCAATAACTCGACTCGACTCAGGAAGTTGGTTGATCAAATACGCAGCGGTCAATACACCATGAGACCAAAATTGTTTTGGAACCTTCATTTGAACATAAGGGCTCGTGCGGTTTCCAGGATGTGTCGATTCTTTCTCTCGGCTACCCCATTCTGTTGTGGAGTTCTGACACAACTTGTTTGATGAATAATTCCTTGGTTTCAAATATATTCAAGGAAAGATCCTTTAGCATATTCTGTACCATTATCAGACCTAAAAGTCTTGATTTTAGCACCAATTTGGTTAGTCACCATAGTATGAAAATATTTGAAGGCATAAGTTACTTCAGTTTTTGATTTTAACAAGTATAGCCAGGTAGCACGAGAAAATTCATCAAAAAACAACACAAAATATTTATATCCATCATAAGAATCAATAGGTGCAGGTCCCCATAAGTCGGAGTGAACTAATTCAAACAACTTAGTAGACATAGAAGATGAATTAACAAAAGGTAAACATGTTTGTTTAGAAAACTGACAAATGTCACAAACATGAAAATCAACAGAAGTAGAGGGAAAAAGCCTTGACAAGATACGGTTGGATGGATGTCCAAGCCGTTTATGTAAAGTGTGACTTTCAATTACGCCACTAGCATGACACACCGTATTGGGGGAGTTTAGAAAATAAAGTCCATGTGAGTACGTTCCTTTACCAATCGTCTTCTTCAACTTTTGATCCTGAAAGATGATAGATTTGGGAGAAAAAATGACATCATAGTTTAAAGAATTAGTAATTTTTCCAATAGACATAAGTTGAATAGGAAAGGATGGAACAACCAGAGCATCAGATGAAGCACTATGAGGAAATAAACTAACTTTACCACTTCCTAAGGTAGGAACAATGGTTTCATTTGCAACAAAAATATCATGCTTATCATTTTTTTGAATAAAATTGATCACTGAAGAAGGACTATTAGTCATATGATCAGTAGCTCCGGAATCAATAATCCAAGAATTAATTTTGGAAGGGGAAGTAAGATAAGCATGAAGGTTTCCTGACACATGAGTAGAAGTGGATTGATTGTTGTCAGAAGAGATAGTCTTACTGAGTTGTTGAAGAAGATGACCCAACTGATTCATTGAAAAAGATGTCTCGGCAACAACAACATGATCCTTTCGACCCTTATATTCAGATTTGAGATGTGGATGTAATTCCCAACAACGATCCTTGGTATGCCCAGTTTTCTTGCAGTGGTCACATTGATATAGTTCCTTCCTACCCTTGTTGCGAGAAACATTCCTGTTTTTGTCAAAAAATTGAGGCTTTCTTTTATCATCCTTTTCAGCCAATAGGACATTAGATTCAATCTTCTCAGTTGAATTTTTAGGCTCCGAGTTCATAGTTTTTCTCCGAGTTTCCTCTCGTTGAATAGTAGCACAAACACCAGCAAGGGTTGGCAATGTAGCATCCATCAGAAGTTTGCTCCTTATGTATTCATACTCAGACTTCAGGCTACTAAGTAGCGATAAAATTTTATCTTCCTTAGCTCGTTTAAAAAGAGTAACTGCATCAGTGGTATGTGGACGATACAGGTTCAATTCGTCCCACAATTTTTGTAGATTCCCAAGGTGTTCACTAAAGTTTTTTTCACCTTGTTGGGCTGCAACAATCTCAAGTTCGAGTTCAAAAATACGGGAAGCATTATTTTGGTTCCCATATAATTCTGCAACTGAATCCCACAATTCTTTTTCCGAATCAAAAAAAGTAAAAATTTCCGCAATATGAGATTCCATCGAATTGAGTAACCATGATCGAACAAGCTAATCATTGGATATTCAATCGTCATATCCCGATTTAGTATTTTTAGGACACTTTTTTGTCACCATTAATGAAACCCAATTTTTTCTTGCCACCAAGCGATAAAGTAACAGCCCTAGACCATGCTACATAATTAATACCCTTTAAGGGAAGTGATGAAAGTTTCCAACTAGGATTCAAATCAAATTCAGCCATTAATACAGAGCAAAAAAAAAAGAAAAAAGGCAAAGAATGGCAAGACACTTACAATCTGATCCAAGAAAAAAATAACGTTGCAACACCTTGCCTTCAACTACGAACCAGTATTCTTCTCACGACAGATCATACTTTCTCTGATACCATGAAGGGAATCATTCACATAAGACATAGATGTATGTGGTTCGGCCGTAGCCTACATCCACGAAAGAAGAGAGAGGAGTGTTTATATTTTATTGGTCTGTAAATGGAGATCACACTAGCACCATATAAATAGATACATTAGCCTCAATTAGTGGTAGCAATTAGAGGCACAGATTAAGGGCACAAATCAAGGAGAATCCACAAATAGAAACAAATCCTCCATAAATCTCTCTTCTCCAACACTCCACTAAGCCACCGGTAGCCATGGATTTCGACTGCCTATTTGTGAATTTTCTTGCCATCGATAGTTTAATCTATTTCACCAGCCATAGAACTTAGCTTGGCTTTTGCTCCAGTCAACAACAAAATTCATGATTATAGCTTTGGTAGAAACCTTAAGTCTTTAATTGTCTGGATATAGTTTCATTTAAACGTTGTCGCTCTTTTGCTACTATCTTGTTGGGTGTAGTGCCTTTAAATGGGTCTATGAATTAAATTTAATTGTTTATTGTGATTCACCTTGGTAAATTTGATAAGCTGCTTGATTTTTGTGTGGAAGCATTAATAGCATGAGTTTAGTCAATGATAGATAATTTTGGTAGGAAAGAAAATTACGGCCAAGCTTTGAATATTTATTGTAGGTTTTATATTATATATATATATGAAAATGAAAATTACGGCCAAAGTTTTGATACTAATAGTAGGATTTAAAGCATAATTTTAAAAATGAAAATTACAACCCTTATAATGGATGCATTTACAGTTACATTGTTATAATCATGATATTAGATTTTACAGTTGCTAGATATAAACATTGATGAGAAAATAAATAGCCTTATCGATATTCCTTAAAATTTATAATGCAACCGCTTGATCTCATCGGTTGTCCAAGTCATGGAAGAATGGGAACACAACTACGAAACTTCGTGCCATGAAAATATGAAATCCATAAAGTCATTGCCCAAATAAATCATAAAAAGTACCCGTGCATTCAATTAAATTAACAAAAGTGAATTAAAGACTTAAAAAGAGGGCTACGTGGTTATAGATTTAAGTGTGGGGGAAAGTAATTATAGTAATTTTAAAATGTCAAGAAATAAAAATAGGGCTTTCATAGTAAGCTGTATGTTTGATTAAGAAAAATCATTAAAGGGGCATGTATTATGATTTTATTAGTACTTGGCAATACTATTGCAATGAGTTTTGTTTTTGTTAGTTAATTAGTTATTAATAAGTTAGTTTTCAACCAATCTAAAACAATAATTATTTTTGAAAAAAAATAAAATTCAATTTTATAAAGTGAACTTGCAAAATATTTAATTTTATAAGTCATAAAAAATATTTCTCATCAATATGATTGGCTAAGAAGTTTTGTGTGTTATTGACAATTTTCACGAAAAGTGAAAATAAACTATTATTTTGCCTATTTTTAAGAAAATTGAACTTTTTTTTTTTTTACCTATATTTAAGAAACCAAATTTCCTGCAGTCAAAACAAATGTGAAGCCTCCTTGTAAAAGAACTCGTAAAAAAATAATAAATTGTTACTGTACATTTGAATAGATTAAATTTCAAAGTTGTAATAAATCTTTAACCCCACCTGTCACAAGTAAATCTTCACCCCCTGATACCTGAATGGAAGAGACATCGCCTCGAATTACATAATATTATTAATTAAATATAATACAATATAATAGTAAAATATTATATATAATACAAAATAATATATATAATAATTATAATATTATTAAAAATATATTAATATATTATATATTAATTAATAATATAATATTTTTATAATTATTAATATTTGATCAAAATTATTATAATTATTAATATATCATAATATAACAACTATAAATATTAAATTTTAATATATAATAACTATATATTAATACAATTTTATAATTATAATAATATTAATAGTTATAAATATTGATGAAACTAAACTATTAACTAATTACTATATAAGTGTTCACCCATTTATTTTAAACAAGTAAAAAAATTATTTATTATGAATTTTGAATGAGATATTTCATAAGTCTTAATTATTGGGTAATAGGGAAAATCTATTGGTTAAATTTATCTTTTATAAATAAAATTCTAATTAAAAAAAAAAAACTCTAACAACATTCTAATAATCATATAAAAAAATAAAATAGATATTTCAGCCTTATTTATATAAATTATTTAATAAAATAGATAAGCTAGTTTATTGTAGTGTAAATAATATAAATGAGGTTAAAGAGTAACAAGGTATGTTTAAATAATTATTATTTAATTCTTTCATATACTTATACTATATAATCATTTTATTTCATTTATATTTTATTTAATATAATATAATAAATTTATAGTGTATTATACATATTATTATGTAACATATTTATTACATAAATTTTATATTTATATAATTATTGTTTTTTCTTTTAATTATATTATACTATCATTTGATTTTTTTAATTTTTTTGAATATTTATAATATCTTTATAATATTTTAAATTTTAATATATAATTGATTTTTATATAATATAATTAAGATAAAATTAATAATTATTAATATTAATATAAATGCATGTAATTAATTAAGTTAGAAAATAGGCACACATTATCATCCAATTTACATTATAATGATTATTTATTTATATAATTTCAATTTACATTATAATGATTAATTATTTATATAATTTTAATAAAAATTAACATTAATGTGACTTTTTTAAATATTATGTTAATACTATAATTAAAAAAATTAACATTTAATTTTATTAAATTAAAATACTATAAAGACAAGTACTAGCCACTATGTGACATTTGTTTATTTTAATTTGGAAATCATGATATGAATGTTACTTTTTAGATTTAAAACTACTTTAATGTATACCTTGAATTCAATCTAAATACATGTATTTTTTAAAGACTACTTACATTTATATAAAGATTATTTAGATTATATCTTTAAGATTAAGGTTATTATATATAATTTTATTATAGGATTTATTTATTAAAGATAAATTAGATTAAAGGGTGAGTCTTAAATATAATAAAAGTAAGTGGAATAATTAGGCTTTAAGATTATTGAGTTATATAGATATATATTAGGAAGTCAAATAGTTATTTTTATTATGAAATTTAAAGGGAATTGATTATGCATTCTCGATAATTGGGGAGTTTGGTAAATTAAGTAGGTTTATATTATAATGTCTCTTAATAAGAGGAATTAGAGGTTGGGTATTTACTGTCTTAGATGAAAGAAGCATGTAATTAATGTGCTTAGTGTCCGTCGGTTAGGAAACAATAAATATTCACTGAGGATAGTTTATTTGATTCAAATAATTTCAATCAAAAGTATTTTTATGATTTCAGTAAATTATTTTTAAATATATTTAAAATTAGATTTATTTTCAAATGTATTTAAAACTAGATTTATTTTCAAGTATATTTAAAGTTAGATTTATTTTCAAGTGTATTTAGAAATTAGATATGGGTAATTTCATTATCTTGTAAGTTACTGTAATCATAATTTTTTTTTTTGTATATTTAAAATTAGATTTATTTCAATTGCATTTAAAAATAAGATTTATTTTCAACATATTTAAAGTTAAAGTTATTTACAAACTCCTTCACTATTAGATTGGTGATTTGTGTATGAAACGTCTGTGTTGGATTTAAATTAGATTTATTTAGTTTGAAGTCGACAAATGTAAATGTTAGATTTTTAATTTTATTTATTCAGTTAAAAGTAATTAAATGTACATATTACATTTTAATTAAATTTATTATTTTGAAGTAACAAAGATAGAGGCTATATTTTAATCTTAATTATTTTGAGGTAATTCAAGGTATAAGCGAAGGATTTTAAATTAAGAAAAATCTGATGGGTTACATATTTTAGGTTCTTATAGTGCTTATTCATTTAAAATATATTATGATGAAAATGCATTTAACTATAGTTGATCATTTAATTATGTTTTACACTATCTTTAGTAAGATTGGATTATGTTCCCATTTGAGTGAATCAAATGGTTAATCCTTTCATGTTTTTATTAAGTTAGTTTATTTATCAGATTAAAAATGAATGTTTAAACAAGTAGAGTATGCAATATGCTTTCAAGTTTTGTTGCATGAAATGGTGTTAAGGTTTTATTTCTTGCGTTCACCTGATTGATTGAATATTTCATTGATTATTTTTTTTTTTTTACGAGTTTTAAGCCAAGCCTTGATGTGAGTTCTTTGGGAACCCTAGTAATTGCGTACCCTTCCGTTGGATGTATATGAAAGTTGGTGTTTTAGGCTTCTTGAGGCATTGGGTAACAGGTTTAAGTTGGATTTATTTGATTTGATTTTCGAAATGTTTGATTTAATTATTAGTTTTTGAACTCTTGTGAATGTTACCTTATTTTGTAGTTTGTCTCTCATTATGGCTATTTGGCGAGATGGTCCATGCCTCACATTTGTACTTGGACAAGTAAAGTTTGGTGTTTTATGTTTGGCACACCCCTTATTGTTGTTAAGTTTTGTATTAAGATTGTGTGATGACACTCTCCCTTAGTATCCCCTGCTTTTCGTTTGTATGCCTTTGGAAGCAGTCACCTTGTATGTGGTCATTGAGATTGATGTATGTTATGTTTTGGTTTACCTTGTTGTTTAGTCTTGCGATCGTTCTGCTTGTCTATCTTGGTCATGGGTCATTTCTTGTCATCTCCTAGCATGGGGGGTGGACCTTCGGGTCCACGTGGTTGGGTGGAATGTTCTTTGCACCCCATTGGGTTCCTAGGTTGTGTTCGTGATGTGGAAACAGATGCAAAGTTTCCAGAGCTTCACTTTGTTGAAGACTATTCCTCACTTTGTACCTTACTCTTCATTAATGTATTATCCTTGTACTTGGTATATTCTTCCCATTGATAGAAGGGAAGCTTTATGTAATGTACTATTGCATCCTTGATGTGTTGTATCTGTGGAAATATGCTCCACAGTGGTATCATGGAACTATGAATTGAATTGTAATAAAATGATGTATCATTTTCCTTTCTTTTGCTCATGGATGATTATATGTTATCATTATGTAATCTTGGATTTCATTCGATTTTATTTTGATAAAATTTTAGAGTTTGTAATGACCATTCTATGTACCCCAGAGGACATATATGACTTTGCAAATACATAATTGCTTTTCATGAAATGAATGTACATATTCATCTTATGCAATGTTTCACTTTCCCTGTAAAAAATAAATAAATTTGTGTGGTGTTTTGTTGTCCTTTGGGGATCACATGGTGGGGTGTTACATCACAAGTGGTATCAGAGCCTGATCACCTTTCGTTTTAGTTGTGGGTTTGTTGGGTTTTTTGTGATAATCAAGGTTTGAGTGGGAGCTTGTGCAGAGGATACTTTGTGATCTTGTTGCAGATATTTTTTAAATGGGGAGCACATTTGGGAGGATTGAGGTAGAGAATTTTTCTAGCACAAATTTTCAAATGTGGAAGTTGAATATGGAAGATTTGTTGATTGATCAGGATCTATGGGATGTAGTGGATGAAAATGTCCATAGGCCTATAGATCCAGGTTTGGTTGCAAAATATGATGCAATGGATATAAAAGCTAAAGGTCTCATTAGACTATGTCTTGCAGATTCAATCCTGATAAGTGTCCACGAAGAACCCACTTCAAAGAATCTTTGGAAGAAGTTGGGTGAGATATACCAAGCCAAATATCTAGTAAATAAGATTTTCTTGAGGAATAAGTTATATTCTTTGAGAATGGAAGGTGGATGAATTTTTGAGCATTTGGAAACATTCAATATGCTGGTGACTCAGTTAACCTCAGTTGGGGTTAAGATGGATGAAGAAGGAAAGTGCCAAACTTTTTTGTGTTCGTTGCCAGACTCATGGGACAGTCTATTCATGGCCATTGGGTGCACTTCTGTCATCTTGAAGATGAAGGAATTTTTTGGTTCTCTACTCTCCGAAGAGATGAGAAGGAAGGTCTCTTTGAATGCCAAAGAGGCTTTGAGTGTTCGAGGAAGACAAAAAGAATGAGTCTCGTAGTAAGTCCAAGGCAATATGTTGGAACTGTGGAAAACCCAAACACTTCCGAAAGGATTGTAAAGAAGAGAAGAAAAAGAAGAAGAAGAAAGATTTTGATTTTGAGTTTGAAAAGGAAGATGGAGATGTGTTTATTGCAGCCTTGACCACTCATGTAGGCGATAATGTATGGTTGATAGACTCAGGTGCATCTTTCCACATGACTCCTAACAAAATCTAGTTTAGTAAGTATGAAAACTATGATGGTGGTAAGGTGTATTTGGGTGATGATTCTTTCCTTGATATTGTTGGTCGTGGTAGTATTCATGTGAAATTTTCTGATGGTAGAGTTAGGCGATTTGATGGTGTCTTGCATATCCCAAGACTAGCAAGAAATTTATTATCTGTTAGCAAGCTAATAGATGTGGGTGCGCATGTACAGTTTTCTGAAGCATGTGTAAAAATGGTGAGAGGTACTATGATGATAGCGAGAGGAAGTAGATTGGGTACATTGTACTAGCTTGATGCATGCACAGTTGAATGCAATAGCACTTCTGATAAGATTAAGCCAAAAACTACTTCACTGAAAAAGGAGATGGTTTCCTCTTCTGCGGATGGTCGTGGCTTCTGGGTACCCAAGGGTGCTCTGTCTATCGAATCAAATTTTTCTATAGAGAAGACCATGTTATGGCACCAAAGGCTTGGCCACATTGGAGAGAAGGGTTTAAAAGCCCCGAAAAATAAGAACCTCGTTAAGGGGTTGAATGATTGCAATCTAGAGTTTGTTTTCTATGAACATTGTATTTATGGAAAACATAATCACATTTATTTTTACTCGTCTTCTCATAAGTCTTCATGTATCTTGGATCTGATTCATTTTGATGTATTTGGTCCTATTGATGTTTCTTCTATTGGTAAATCAGTTTATTATGCTACTTCTATTGATGATTTTAGTAGGAGGATAGGTTTATTCTTTAAAGAGTAAATCTAAAGTTTTTAGTCATTTTAAGGAGTTCAAGGCTATGGTAGAAACTCAAATTGGAAAGAAAATTAAATGTTTGAGGACTAACAATGGTAGTGAGTACTGTTTTACATATTTTAATAGATTCTATACAAACTGCGGGATTAAAAGACAAAAGACAACTTCGTATTCTCCGCAATAGAATGGAGTTGCAGAAAGAATGAACAGAACGTTGATGGAGAAGACTAGGAGCATGCTGAGTGGAGTTGGTCTAGAACAAAAGTTTTGGGCTGAAGTTGTTGCCACTGCTTGTAATTTGATAAATAGATCTCCTACATCAACACTTGTTGATAAAATGCCAATGGAGGCGTGGTCGAGGAAAAATCCTTCACTTAGACATCTGAGAGTTTTTGGTTGTGAGGCATATGCACATGTGCCTAAGGAGAAGAGAAAAAAATTGGATTCTAAGGCTATAAAATGTATCTTCATTGGCTACAACTATGGTGTGAAAGGATACAAGCTTTGGGACCCTGTTGCACAAAAGGTAATTTATTCCAGAAGTGTGTTATTTTTAGAGAGTCTAAATCTTCTAATGTTAATTTTCATCCCAAAATAGACAAGAAGTTGAGGAGAGCTCATCAAGCTCTGAATCTTCAGAAGAGGAGGAAGAAGTGGAAGAACCTCCACCTCAACTTGTTCAAAGGTCTACAAGGAAAAGGCAACCACCTCAAAGGTATGGGTATTCACATGATGATTGGAAGTGTATATTTGCTTTGAATACTAACGTTGATGAATCGAGATCTGTGCAAGAGGCCTTGGATATGAATGATGCAGAGTCCTAGAAAACAACCATGGATGAAGAGATGAAAGCTCTTAAAAGGAATGACACATGGGACCTTGTACCATTGCCTAAAGGTCGAAATCCTGTTGGATGTAAATGTGTGTTTAAGAAAAAGATTGGTTTAGATGGAAATGTTGAAAAGTATAAGGAACAATTGGTTGCGAAGGGATACTCTCAGGTTGAGGGTATTGATTACAGTGAGATATTTTCTCTTGTTGCTAAAATGACATCCATTCAGCTTTTATTATCTATTGCAGCAACTTATGATCTAGAGGTAGAACAAATAGATATGAAAACTACGTTCCTTCATGGTGATTTGAAGGAAGAAATTTATATGACACATCCAGAGCACTACGTGGTAAAAGGTAAAAGAAAGTTGGTTTGTAAGTTAAAGAAATCTTTGTATGGCCTTAAACAAAGTCCTAAGATGTGGTGCCGGAAGCTTGATACATATGTATTGAGTTTGGGATTTATTTGGTCTAAATCTGATCACTGTGTATATTTTAAATTTGATGGTGATTGTTTCCTGGTAATTGCTTTATATGTTGATGACATGTTGTTTGTTGGGAAAGGAAAAGGTTTGATTGTAAAATTGAAATATCAACTCTCTGTGAAATTTGAAATGAAATATCTTGGTGCAGCAAAACACATACTTGGGATGGAGATTAGAAGAGATCATGAGAACATAAAGCTATGGCTTGGCCAAAGTAAGTATGTTTGTTCTATTTTGCAAGGGTTTAACATGCATGATTGTAAACCAATTTGTGTTCCTGTTGCATTGGGAACAAATCTCTCTATTTCACAATGTCCTACATCCCCATCGAAGATGGAAGACATGAGTAGAGTGCCTTACCAGAGTGCAGTTGGAAGCTTAATGTATGCTATGGTCTGTACAAGACCAGACATTGCCCAAGTAGTGGGAGTTCTTTATCATTTTATGTCTAATCTTGGAAGAGTGCATTGGGATGCAGTTAAGAGGGTCTTCAAATATTTGCGGGGTACAACAAAGTACTCTATATGTTTTCATGGTATAGGAGATCAACATTCCCTGAGTATTCATGGTTTTGTGGATTCAGATTGGGTTGGTGATGTCGATAGCAAAAGGTCCACGAGTGTATATGTGTTTACTCTTAATGGTGGTGCAATTAGTTGGATGAGAAAGTGATAGGTTGTGGTTACTTTGTCCACTACTGAGGTAGAGTATATGGTAGCTACTCATGCCTGTAAAGAAGCCATTTGGTTGAAGATTTTGTGTTCAGATATTGGATTGAAACAAGGTGCAGTGACACTTTATTGCGACAGTCAGAGTGTAATCTATCTTGCGAGGAACCCAACTTTTCATGCCAGGACCAAAAACATTGATGTTCAGTATCGCTTCGTCAGAGATATGGTCGAGGATGGTAGGGTGAAACTGGAAAAGGTAGAGACAACGATGAATGTTGTAGATGCATTAACTAATCCCGTGACCACAATGAAATTCAGGTGGTGTTATGAGTCTATGGGCCTTTTGGCCCCTAGCGCTTGATCCATGATGGTATGTTTCCATTGGCCCTGCAAGGTATTCGACAAGTGGGAGAATGTTGAAAAATGAGGTGTCTCAACCTTGCTGCATATTTCCTGTAATAGTTATTTTTATTTATTTTCTACAGTTGTTACACACTGTCGGTGCATTGAAAATTGGTTTATTAGTTGTCATAAGATGCCCATGTGATAGTATATCATGGAAGGGTTATTTTTAGAGATTCTATGATAGATTTTATGACATTTGTAAAGGTCAAAAATAGGGAATTTCATTTTGGACGTGAGCTTATTTTTAGATTGGAATCTTGGTGGAGAAGCTAAGCACATGGTTTTGTAAACCGCTGGTGGTTTCTTGTATAGCCAAAACTCTATAAATTGGAGGCTTGAGGAGTAGTTTGTGTGTGTGAGTTTGCAAGTACTATTATGCTGCTGGAATGCTACCAGAATTCTTTTAGAATTGTTTATTGATTATACTCCTGTAAAAGACTTGCTCTGCAAGTGTGTAATCTTGTTGTTGGATTTGAAATACATTGAGCAGGCTTTGGAGTGTGGGGTTTTTCACCCGAAAAGGTTTTCCCCACATATATCTGGTGTTTTTGTTAATTGTTTATTTTCTTGTTATGAATGTGTTGCTGGAATTTTTGTAACTGTTTGATCAAGTTTTTAAGTTTTGCATAATATCTCTTTTCAAGATTGGCATAGGAAATTATTTCCGCTACTCTAATTTCCTTACAAATTGTAGCATTTTCTCTTTGAAATTATTATGTACTTTCTTGAATATCAAACTCACTAACTCTTATAAATCTTAGAATACTCTCAATTACTATTATTTCATTCTTCCTCTTCAGCACCAACATGAAATACTCTACTAGGATTTATGTCATTCATAAGTGTTGTTTTGTTCAATGGCCAAATACCAGTTCTTTAAAATCCTGCCTTGATGTTATTTGTAGTGAGGGTCTTTTTGAATTCTAAGTTGCATAGGTGGACTAATTCAAATATATTGATTTCTAGTCTATGATGTTTTTTCATCCACTCTGATCTCTCACTTTTAAAATAGTTTTTAAAAGGAGAAAATACATTTAAACCCAAAAGTTGGAGCTTTGTGGCTTGTGTGAGCTGGCAACATAAGGAGATCAATTCTTAATTTTTTTGCCTCTTGAATTATGGGAAGTGCTAATGGCTTCCATAGCCATTAGATAAGCAAATGTCTTTTGTTAGGTGAAACTCCACTAGGTATAGATCTAGAAATTAAGTGATGTAACCAATTGAGGAAAAATTCCTTAGTCATCCATGCATGAGGTTAGGCTACCATACAAGCCCCTAGTTCAGAACCTGCAATTTAATTTTTCAATTACCTTTGACCTTTGAATAGGTAAAATCTAAGAATGCTCTGACCTGCAATATTAACACAAGATAATATAGTGATTCATTCTCTATTTTTTGACATTATGTATGGTACAATTATTGAAAACTTTTTGGCTATTACTCTTTTACCATAGTTTCTCCCAGCTTAAACACTAGTTTCATCATAGTTCCAAATCTAGTGTGGGCCAATTGTTTTTCTTTATAGTTTTTTCCAAGTTTCCATTAAATGCAGCTACTATGGAAGGTCTGAGCATGGTAAATCTATCTATGTCTATTCCTTCTATAGTTCTTAATGCCAACTTAGGATGCCTCTTTTAAACCTTATCCACCATGACTTGCCAGGAAAACCATTCTTAAAGAGGTTTTTCCTAGTCTCACAAATGTGAGCAACATATGTTTTTAATTGTGTTATTTCAAGACCATATTCTAGCCCTGCCATGTATTGCCACCATTGCACAATCTCCATTTATTCTTCAATAGATAATATGGTTGGTGGGCCTTTCTTTATTTGTAGTTGTGAGACCTTGTAACCAAGGTTGCAACAAGAATACCCCATTTATTGGAGGCAACTCGGGTAGAGTACTCATTATCCTCAACATATTTGATTGCATGGTCTATGTCTAATTTTGTCCAAGTTTTGTTAATAGGTACATTCTTAGATGTAGTGAAATGTCCAATCAACTACACATCTGCTACCTTAGTTGGATCTGCTACCTCAGTTGAATCTGGTATCTCAGTGGAATATGTATTAATGTTTTCATTTTCAAGATTATAATGACACATAATCCCTCTTTTATGCTTTGGCAAAGGCCTTGTTCTTTGAACTCGATTCTTCTTATAATTTTTCATGGTAAAATGTATACAATCAACCTGAAATATATTGCATGGATAAAATAGATAAAATCACATTTCTTCCAAAGGATGAAAATAATTCTAGAGTAAAGCATAAGAAAACATTGCTCATATAGAGTTCACAAATCATAGTTTTGTAGATAATTACAAATCATTTTCAAGTTAGAGTGGAATAAATATAGTGGAGATTTAAGTGTAAAGTGTAGTTCTATGGTATTGACAATGTCTTCAAATGGAGAAGTTTAGTCATAGTGAATCAAAAAATTAGAACAAATGAGAATAGGTAATATGAGTGAAATAGTTTTAGCCTTAGAGAGTCATATAGAAAAAGTGATGAAGCACCAATAGTGGATTATATGACAACAAGAGAAAATAACTAGACAACATGCTCAAATACCACAAGCAATCAATTACCAATACTCTAGTATATACTCTAGCCTAGAAATCTTGCACTAATTATGATGGAGAATAAGAGAAGAGTGACCATGAATACCATTTGAAAGAAAGATAAATTTGGAACAAGTCTATTTAGAGTTGAAACTAGAGTATCAAGATGGTCATGAATTTTTAATATGTTGATGTGAACCCCAATCCTATACTTGCACAAACATGGCAAAAAAACACATTATTAGATTGAAATGCAAGTAAGAACAAGGAT
This sequence comes from Sequoiadendron giganteum, assembly GCA_007115665.2. NCBI lineage: Eukaryota > Viridiplantae > Streptophyta > Pinopsida > Cupressales > Cupressaceae > Sequoiadendron > Sequoiadendron giganteum. Next base: position 59,672,694 of record CM021100.1, on the reverse strand, counting down.
TCCCCATGAAATCCATCTACAATATTCAAAATATGAAATGATATGAAGAACAAAACAAATAACTAAGTTAAATCCTAATTCAAATATTGCAAACACTTGATCCCATGGGGGAATTGGTGCTAATTATGTGTAGAAATTGGCCCTTTCCCAACTCCTTTGTAAGCTTGATGATTTTATGGAGATTGATACACTTTGTTGATGAAGAACAAAATGAATTCTTTGAGAAAACCTGTAATAACATAGCTATGGTGATGGCCAATGCTCAATTTTTTTATAAAATTGCTCTAATGTGAAGATAATAACTTTGCATTCAAATTGTGGATGAAGAATGAGAGGAAGAGTCTCTCATTTATAGATTTCAAAATTGGAAGAATGAGCAAGATTGAGCAATGTGGGATCATTCAACATCCAATGGCCAAGTGCCACTTGTCAAGATGTGAATGGGTGAAGTTTGTGCACATTTTGATCAAAGTGCCAATAAATGTTGTTAGGTGGATTTCAAATTTGTGAGATGACTTATTGAAGAGGGAAGGAAAATGACTTAAATGCCACTTGGCTCAATGCACAAGGACATGTAAGAGGGGAGTGAATGCTTTGTTGGATGTACAAATCCACTTGGAAATATTTTCAAATTTGGAGGAATATTCCCCTTTTTAAGCCATGTGAGGGAAAATAGGGATTTTTATAAATCAAAATAAATAATTTATTGTGCAAGTTGCATTCTCTAGAGGATGTGACATGGATTAGGATTAAATTAATCATAGGTTAATTAATTTAATGAGAGATTTAAGGGATGTGACAATTTAGACTTAAATTTATGAGTTGATTTAAATCAGAAATTGAGAAGAAAGATTAAATAAATGATTTGATTTATTTAACTAAAGGGGACAATGTTAGATTAAATTAAATAAGGTTTAATTTATTCAATTTAATAGGAGGACTTCAGAGATTTTAATTCAATAAAGTGAATTATTTAATTAAACAGAGACTTAGGATTAATTTAATCAACAAGGAATAATGACTTAATCAGATAAATGATGATTTATTTAATTAAGAGATGAAAAGTGATGACAAGCTGAGAAGGTGATTCAGGATGAAATGATGTTAGTAGTTGGGATCAAGTGTGTTGGTCAATTTTCCATGTCTACATTTTCCCCCTCTTTGAAGCAATACACTTGTTGCATTAGTTCAAAGAATAAACTGTTGTGATCAAAGTTCAAAATTTTCTCAAATTTTTAGATGCCCCACTACTGCCCCAGTGAGAAGGATTATGCTGGTATATTGCCCCCTTGAGAGATCGGATGAAAATTTGGATTTTTGGGTGATCTCGCGAAAAAAGAGGACAAGGTGCCTGACGGGTCTAGAAATGCCCCGAGATGCCAAAAAATGCGTTAAAACACCAAAAAAGATACAAAATGGCCCTCGGTTGGGAAAAATGGGATCAAGGGTCCAAAACCCCAATTGGACGGTCAAATTAGGTCAAAAAACCCTAATTCTTAGGCTTAAATAGACCTTGAGTGGTCATTTTCAAATCATTTTCACACTTAGCCTTTGAAAATTCTTGCATCCTGAGCTCTTAGTCCTGATCAAGATGGTGCAACGACAGCTTCCTCGACACATGTTAGAGTGAGTATGAGTGCACCAGCGGCCAGCTAGCGTAGGACCCATGGTATGTACCCCTTTCTCGATTTGTGATTTTCATTTTTTCGTGCATTTAATAGGGTCAAAGTCCATCTAGAGTCAAGCGACGATATATAGGACCACTGGAAATGCTCAATTGGTGCCACATAGCCCCTAAGTGTGTCGCATATGCGGTTAGCACCACCGCGGTCCAGTTAGGAAATTAGGGTTTCTAGCCAAATCCGGCCGCATATGAAAATAGCATCACCGTGGGCTAGTTTAGAGCTTGGGACCGGGGAGTGCGATCAAACTGCATCGCCGCGACGCAATTTGGAATTTGCAAATTGTGCCGCAATTGCAAACAATGCCGCAATTGCAAAAAACACCGCAATTGCAAACAACGCCGCAATTGTTGTTTGGAAATTGAGAACTCAGTTCGAGGGTTCAATTTTTTTTGAAACTTGACACATTGACTTTATTTGTGTAGGAGGACCTCAAGATACTACACTCTTGGGACCACAGATGTCCAGTGCTTGGTGGTTTAGGTGGTTTACCCAATTTGCTTCAGGAGCATCTCGGTGCCATTGGTCTTTGGTATATTGCATACATTCATCCTGTTTGGACCCACTTGGGGATGATGACAACCTTAGTAGAGCGATGGCATAGCGAGACCTCCTCCTTCCATCTTCCTACTGGTGAGGCCACAGTTACACTTGAGGATGTTTGGTGCATCCTACGACTACCAATCCATGAAGAGAGGGTTATTTACGATGTGGATGCTAGGAGAGACACATGCTATAAGGTTATGGGACTTGAGTCCATCATCTTTTCTAAGGGCTAGATTGATTTAGAGAGGTATAGGGGCTCAGTGCACCCCTTTAGACTCATGGTTGCTGCGATCATATCAGGTCTTGTGGCATCGGATCGACGGGGCCAATATTTCAGTCCGGGTTGGGGATCGGCATGGGAGCAAATGCTCTTTTAGAGAGAGTGCTTTTCTTGGGGGCCAGTGATGCTGGCCTCACTTTATAGGGATTTACATGAGTTCACTTATTTGGATAGTAGGGCCATTGGGGCAGGGGTTACTTTGCTACATGTCTGGGCATGGGAGTGTATTGCAGTGCTTCGTCCTTAGGTTACACTAGTTTCCTTAGAGTTAGATGATCCGATTGTTTAGAATTATGGAGGGGCACAAACTACCTTTACACACACAGGAGCAAGTGGCATCGCTGGCTGGCAGCGAGTCATCAATGAGATGACATAGTTTACATGGAGGCCCTGGCTCAGAGTAGGTCCATGGTACGATGATGCTGAGAAACTATTCTTCACTCGCCAGTACAGATTGATGTAGGGCAGGGAGCACACGATGATTGAGAGATATCTCCCTGATAGAATGGCCAGGTAGTTTGGAGATATTCAAGATAGGCCTGATGACCAATACGTGGCGATCTTCGCCCGTACTAAGAGGGAGACCACATGAGGTCAGCCCATTCCAACACCGGAGGCAGTAGCCTCATTCAAGTAGCTAGTGGCTAGACCATGGCCATATAATCAAAGACCAACAGATGCAGGGGTGACACAAGCATACAGAGCTTGGTTTCGGCCTCCTCTCAGATTGACAGTTCCAGGTGTAGCACTCCCATGACAGAGGCCGAGAGGCAAGTCGGTTGGCAGGGGCAGAGGACAGGGAGGCAGAGGGGATGGTGATAGGGATGGGGATGGAAAAAGGGGAGGAGATGGACCACCTCCACATCAGACACTGCCCAGGGACCAGGCACAATGCACACCACCACATGTGCAAAAACCACCGTGGGAACCTACACCAAACCCGAGTAGAGGTTCATGAGATCCCTCCTATTGATGATCAGCCCATAGATGGGGACAAAGAGGTTCCCCAATAGTAGGCAATAGGGCAGCTGAACCACATGGATGCACTGATCTAGTAGCTACAAGGTCAAGTTCATATTTTGACAGCAGAGAGAGATCAAGCTCGACAACAAGTAGCAACGTTGACAACAGGAGGGACCAGGCCAGGTTCAAGAGAGACCAAGAGATTGGTCGACGATGACAGTTAGAGAGTATAGCCTCGTCATCCCAAGGCTGATCGGTTTCCATACGCGCATACAAGGAGGTGGTGTGGGAGGCTGAGTATTAAAGAGTTCATTACAGACAGGCAGTGCCACCGGCCGGCCAGGTGCCAGACTTCTCACAACAAATAGGGATGAGACCTCCTAAGGACCATGGTGAGAGACCAGAGGGGGAGGGACACAACCAATAGGGCTAGTCCTTGATCATAGACAATTTTTCATTTATTGGTTCATGGGCTCTGATTATTGCCCCTATTGTATCATGTATTTTGATGTATACACACTTGATCCGATTTATAACATGACAGTTGTACATTTTAATGATATACATATGAGATGGTTCTATTCATGAGATGTCATATGATGTATGATGTATGAATGCATTTTAATTTCCTATGTGCTATGAGATGTTATGAAATGTTTCTATTTTATGTTCATGCAATATGATGTATGTTTCAAGATGATGCGATGATGATTATGGATGCATTTATTTTTGTATTTTTCTATGCATTTTGTGGTGACAATCATATGGATGCAGTTTATGGTTTGCAAATGATTATGTAATGATAATGGATGCAAATGATATGCAAATGATTATGTAATGGTAATGGATGCAAATGATATGCAAATGATCGTAATGATAATGGATGCAAATGCGATACAATGATTTCTTAAGATACTTACAATAACAAATCTATATTATTCTTCATAACTTAAGATGATGATAATGTGAGATGATATGATGTGATATGATCTATATGATATGATATGGATTTATGTTGATGATTTGTGGATGCAGGGCGAATGCATTAGCGTTGTTCTGATTAACTGTCATGGTACCATGTTAGTATGGAAAGAAGATAGAAGAAAAGAGATCCAACAAGTCGTTATTATACTAATGACGATGATTTGCTCACTAGGAGTTAAGATTTTCGAAGGGCCAATTACTTTATGTTTGATAACACACATAGGTACGATGCATCAAGGTATAAAGAACTAGGATGGCGTTGTACCTAGTGTGATGGAATTTGACTTGACAATCAGATAGGAGTATTCCTGTTCACACTTAGCATACAAAACCTTATTCAAGATGTAGTTCAGATATTCTAAACATCTCGGGCCAAAACATAGAAAAGCAAGCCTTCCTATGTGGTCAAGAAGATACCTAAAAGACCCTCCCTACAAACAAAGCATGTATCACCAAGTTATTTTACAAGAGTATCCAACAAGCACAACAGATAAAAAAGATAATGATCGTTGCCCCATTCCTTTCTCTCTAAACTGTTTTGATTAGGCATCATCGAGAGGTCCTTGGAATGAGTGCAAAATAAGATAAGTCAAAAAGAGCAAGATAAAGTAATTAGACAAGCTAATGTGATGCCTGATGTTGATGTCCATCACAGGAAGGATGCATCCTAGGACATATTGTGATCAGGTGATGATATTTGATTGGATGATAAGCTATTGATACTCTAAGTTGATCAACTTGCTGACTTACTGACCTAGACTTGAGACTTTGACAATTAGGCATCCACTTTTGAACTTGCTAGACTTGCTTCTAACTGACTTGCCAGAGGATGAAGACACTGATGATTTATCATGAACGATGATTATTGCGGGTGAAAGCGAGATGAGACAGATGCACCATTTTGGGTTTCTTGACATTTTTGGATGTTTTTGGTGTTTTGAAATGTTTTGAGGCTATTTTTGGGATTTTGATTTTTTCAATGTTTTGGTATTTTTGAGATTTATGACCAAGAGACTAACTTAAAGACCTATCCTAGGGGTCTCGGGAGCTGATCAACATATTAGCCTTGCCTATGTTATACACGTAGGGACCACGTAGTTCGACTGATGCATACCTGATTGATGAGATAGATGGGCAAACAGATTGCCATTTCTATTGCAACAGATGCCTAAAGGACTGACCTAAAATGTCTCGAGGGATGATCAAAGATCAACCTTGCCTACGTTCAAGCTCAGAGATGACGTAGTTCAACTAGATGAATCACTGATATGATTTTGATTTTTTGAAGATTTTTGATGAATTTTCTGATGTTTTTGGATTTTTTTTAATTTTAAGGAAGATCACAAGAATATACACGAATCCGATCCAATGTAGGTACATGAACATGCCCCAAGTGTGATGTGATAGACTACTTCGATAAAGGTAGGACAAACTGGCCTTAGGAATGTGCCAAGTAGTACTATGGTGGGATATGATACGAGCACAAGATCAAGCTATGGTATAGATGTGAACGGATCGATGGATGAAATATTACTGAAATGGAATGTAATAGATAAGTGAGTTGTGAAGATCTTGGTGGATAGAGAGTGCTTTATTTACGCTTGGTGCTTGTTTGCCAAGTTTTCACCGAGGTACTTGTCCAAAGCGCCACCAAAGTGGTTTTCATTAGAGGACAATTTTTCTTTACTCTTTTCAATATTTTAATTTTATTTTTATTTTTTGTATTTTTGTATTTTTTTGTTGTCAGCAAGTCCATCATCTTGCATAATTCATCCATTTTAATAAGGTTGTACCAACATCCAATACTTGCTTTACACATGGAATTTTATTACCTCATACATAAATTTATGCTTGATTCCTTCATCCATCCGTTTATCACATGTATTTAGAATCCATTTATCCATATCCCTCTCTTCATCCATCTCCACCCGCTTACTAGCCAAGAAAATCCAAAAAATGTAAAAAAATTGTCAAGAAAAAAAAAAGAGAGTAAAAAAAGTCAAAAAAATAGTAAACAAAAATAATTCGTCCAATGGTGAAAACTTGGAAAACAAGCGCCTTGGATAAATACCATGATGAAAACATGGTAAACAGGCATCATGTGTAAATCTCCTATCCAATTTACTTCCACAATTGGGGGCAAATTCCATCTATGGATCCCCTTCCTCCATCCCTTACATCCGCCTATCTTCTAGATCCTATCCATCATATCCCATTTGTATCTAGTCCCTCCATCTCCTTTGTGATCTTGATCAAGACAGGGGCACATATACATGCTTTGGACATCTCTTGGCATACATTCCCTTATCCTCCTCCATCCTCCTTCCTTATCCATCCATCCTATCCACATATGTCTATCTCCTATTGTCCACCCATCCTGCTATTTGCCATCCCTCTTGCCTCATCACACATGACATATCTAGAGTGGAAGAATTTCCTTCTTTGTGTCATTGTCCTTGGGGACATCATCCACCCATCCATCCAAGAAACCCTTCCATCTCCTCATCCTTTTCTTCCTGTCCATCAGTCACATAATCCCTTTCATCTTCCGAATCCTTATCTTCTCATCCACCCATCCACTTGTCCTTTTCCATCTTTTCCTCCTTATCTCCCCATCCTTATCTTCCTATCCATATTTCCAAATCCTTATCCCCCTATCCATCCATCCTAGCATCTTTCTATCTCCCTATCTTTATCTATCCATCCCTTTATATCTATTTTCATTATGTCTCATAATCCCTTGTCATTGGTATCTAGCTATAGGCTACCCCCATGCAATCCAATGCCATTCATCTCACTATCATCATACTTATCTATTTCTCACATATTTCTAATATCCTATCACTCTTTATCACTCATCTATCCATCGTGGCATCCTCCTAATTCATCTTTCGATGATTTGGATACTTATCCCATTCCTGAGCTTAACATAATCCACATCCAACATATTAATCATCACATCTGTATGGCCTATCCTGGATGATCATATCATCCCCATCCTTTTATCCACTTATCATGGTCATCTCATCATCCCTTGTCCATTGTCTTTCTATGGTCTTGTGTCGAACTACGTTGCCCCTGCGCTTTCACGTAGGCAAGGTCGATCATTTGATTCACCCCTGGGGCTTCTTTTCATTTGTCCCATCATCTTCCATCATTCGTCTTTTAACTTGTGTCAAACTATGTTGCCCCTACGCTTTCACATAGGCAAGGCCGATCGTTTGATCCGCCCCTATGGCATTTGGTATCTAGCTATAGGTTACCCCCATGCAATCCAATTCCATTCATCTCACTATCATCATACTTATCTATTTCTCACATCTTTCTAATATTCTATCACTCTTCATCACTCATCTATCCATCGTATCATCCTCCTAATTCATCTTTCGATGATTTGGATACTTATCCCATTCCCGAGATTAACACAATATACATCCAACATATTAATCATCACATCCGCCCCTATGGAATTTGGTCTATCCAATCTTTGTCATTCATCCTGGTCTCCATTGTCCTCTTTCCACTTTTATCCATGGTCTTTTGTCGAACTATGAGGGCTCTGCACTTTCACGTAGGCAAGGTTGATCTCTAATCAACCCTCGAGCCCCTAGGTCTTTAGGGTATGTCTGCCTTGTGTCCCTTAGGTCTTTGAGAATCCTCCCATCTCCCATCTCATCATTTTTTTTGTGTCACCAGGTACATCCCTATCCTAATTGGTGCTTTCAAAACAAAGGTCGCTAGTATCATGAGGTCCAATCAGTTTTAGATATCCTATGTCATGTTGATCACCTAGTTTCATCTCCATATTTGGTCTTAACAGGATGCTTCCTTCCTAACAGACCGCATCAATCCCATCCATCCTTCGATCCCATGGCAAAGGACGTTTGAAATTTGATTGTGATCTTTTGATGTTTTTGACATTTTGTTAATCATTTGAGCTTCCTATTATACCTTGTCAGGGTTGCCACGATCCATCATATCATGGTGTGCTTTGACTAGTAAGCATAGGGGCGTATCTTGATCTTTGTCTACTTGTTGTCTTCTTGGTTGTCCCACGTAGTACCCACCAAGATCCTCATGGTCTTGTGTTATGTTGGGGCATCCTTTGTGTTTGTGGTTATCTCAACATCAGGCCCAACCAAAGCCATTGTGACTTTGGGATGTTAGACTAACCTTTTATTTGTTGTGTCAGTCCTATGCATGTGATACATCACCTTGGTTTCTCATACCCTGGTGCATAATATCTCATGCTATATCAAATAAAGTTCTCTTTACTGGGCAACATAACGCATAACAATTACATTGCTTGATTTGGTTACTATCCACTATCTCACCGTCTCCCATTCGTTCATCTATCCAAATCCCCCTATCCATTCATCCTTCATCACTCTCTCTCATCTATCTATCCCATCCATTTTCATCCTGCCATTATCTTCATCCTCATCATATCATCGTCTTTTCAATCTTCTTAGGATAATAGAGACTTGTTATTCTAAGCATCTTTTCATCCATCTACTTAGGATAATAGCGATTTGTTATTCTAAGCATATTTCCCTCCATCATTTGCTTTCATTTCAACAATTTCACATCTCCATCCAATCCTAATCCATTCACTCTCTCACAAATCATCCAATCCAATCCTTGGTCTTGTTCCCAGCCTTTCTACAAGCCTTGATCTAATCATCATCATCATCATCATCGAGATGTATCCTTCCCTATTCTTTTGTGTTGTTTTGGGATGTATCCTTCCCTCATCAACAACACTCTCATCATCATCATCGAGATGTATCCTTCCCTATCCTTTTGTGTTGTTTTGGGATATATCCTTCCCTCATCAACAACAATCTTATCAGGATGTATCTTTCCCTATCCTTGTGTTGTTCTAGGATGTATCCTTCCCTCATCAACAACACTCTTATCGGGATGTATCCTTCCCTATCCTGGTGATGTTTTAGGATTTATCCTTCCCTCATCAACAACACTTATCATCAATCCATCTTGGCTTGTAGCTTGATTGGGGCAACATCATATTTGTCCCTGAATCTATTTGTGCTTTCCTTTATCTCTTCATATCATCATCCTCTCTCATCCATGACTTTGCATCATCTTCCCCATCCACTCTTCCATCATCTCTTCCATTTCAAGAGAACACCTGTGTTCTCTTGAACCCGCATGTCCTCTCGAGGGGGCATCCTCAATCCCTAATCTCCACCTTCACCCCCATCATCTTTCCCAATCTAATTATCTTCTTCCTAGTGCTTTCTTTTAATCTTCTTTGAAATGATGCTACTTCGTAACACCATCTCAAAGAGAGACAAAATGTAGACACTTAAATTTGACCACTCATATTTGGCCAATTTTATCCCTTTTTGTCTGAATATCTTCCTGCCCGCATTAATTAAATAATATCATTATTATTTAATTAATACCTCTACAGTCCTATAAATCCCCAAGGTATTTAATTTAATTAAATACTTTATCATTTATCCTTTCTATCCCATAGATTAAATAAATAATCTCTATTTATTTAATTTATTCCCTCAAATGTCACATCCATCCTAATCCCATCATTAGTGATGTGCACATTCCTAATCCATGATTAGAAATGTGTCACATCCTCTAACTTTTGCAAGTTGGCCCCTAATCTCTTTTACCCACCTAACCTTCCTCTAATCACGTACTTGCACAACCTAATATTTGATTAGATGTCATAATCAATCCCTTGGTCAACTCTCCCCATCCCCCAAGGAATTTTTAATTCCTTTCTGTCTTCCCAAGGTACTTTTTGAGGAATTTTTAATTCCTCACTCATCCCCATGTACCTTCCAATGGAATTTTAAATTCCATTTATTAACCCAAGACTTTCCAAGGAATATTTTATTCTTTTTGTCTTCCCCATGCATATTAAAAAGTACTTTTTAATTCCTTTTGGTCAACCTTTGATCTCCACCCTTGATCTCTTGTCCTTTTCCAAGAATGAATCCTAGAAATTCATTCCAATTCCCTTGGCTAAATGGCTAACACTTAGCCATTTTACAACCCTAATCATTCATTCTCACAATCACTCTCATTCACAATCTAACACATTCAAGCCAATCTATCACAACCCATCTCAATCTTCAATCTCTAGTCATCTTATCACATCCAAATCAAGAATTTACAAGCCATTATGTTGCTAAAATCGATCGAGGAGCACACACATCAAGCAATCAACCAGGCCAACCAACCGATCAACTTGGACAATGTAACATCGTTCTTCTCTTACATTTGTTCAAGTTCAACTCAAGCCCTATCTGAGGTGGTGTTGTGATTTTTCCTTTCCTTGCATTTTCTTTGTATTTTGAACTTTAGGTTAAGTAGATTTCGCAGCTCACAACTATAATTTATGATTAGTAAATTTTTTTTAAGATTCTATTCTCTGAGTGCTTCAAATTTTAAGGTCAAATGTGACAGATTTTGAAAATCAGGGAAAACATTTCCACTTTTTGGCCAAAAAGTGGACTCAACTTCTTGCCAATACCCATCAGTAAACTCATGCTAACAACATATGCAACCCATAAACCACAATTACAAGCTCCCTACATCAAACCTGTCGATGAAGAACATACATATCTAAGAACTCCCACTGCATGGGTAATGTCAAAGCATATCGAGTCTACCAACAAACACTATATCAAGGTGTGATAAATTATTAACAATGAAGTACCAAGGATAACCATAGTGATCCACACATGCAACAAAAACAATTGCATAATCTCTCACAACATGTCACCACAATCCCCCCAAGTCATATGAACATGAACCTCCAAGAAGGAACCGTAGAATGAAGAGAGAAAACCTATAAACCATAACATGTCCTTGTACCAACACCTCAAAAGTGCAACACTATGTCAAGTATGATCTCCTAACAACACCAAATGAGAAGCCTCAAGAACACCCAAAATAATGTTCAATCTCTTAGATAAAACACAACATATGAATCATGTAACAATGCCAACATGGATGTAATCCTATCTAATTAATAATATCAAACTCAATGTATCCATTCCCAAATCAAGAAATAATCCCAAAAAAACATCTCCTCAAATCCTCATCAATGAATGATAACATAAACTCAAATGCACAAGGAGATAACCATGCTAAACATCCCTCAAAATGAATCCTCTAGAACTAACTATCCATAGCTCAAGATTCATATCTATGAAAGATAAAGCAATATAAACTCATGCTAAATAATCCTCAAATAATTCTCCAAAATCAATCACCATGACTCAACTCATTCCCATGAGAAATCAAAGAATGAAAAAATAACACATCAAAAATAGGATGGGCAATACCTAATAGATGATAAATCGTCGAGTAGACCAAGAGTGCGAATGAGAATGCTCCTCCAGGATAACCAAGTCATCATGACTCACTTCAAGAACAATCTCCTCTATCGGTCCATCATGAACTTACGTCTATATCCAGGTGAAGGCTCCTCAAACTTCCTATTAAAACCTCCAAAGAGTAATTGTCTCAAGCACGTGTCTCTAACAATAAGAAAACTCCAACCTCACCCAAGTCTCCAAGTATCCATGAGCACCTATAACCGATCAATCCATGCCAAACTTCAAATTCAATAGCACACTATCATGAAGCACCCAAGCAAATGATCAATGTACTAAATACCAAGAGAACCAACAAGATCAATGTCAAAGCTCCAATGTAATGCCCCTCCGTGCTTCATCCTGATAGTGTTGCCGTATGTGGCTTGGTCTGTCTTTGTTGATGTCATTTGTGTTCCATCTCGCCTTGCAGTCAGGTACTATTGGGTAAATAGTCCATTTGAGTTAATTGATCGATTGTGCTTTGTTAGATTATTTCATTAAAATAGAGAACATTGAATTTAAAAGGATTTGGGATAATTAAAAATAAAACCGTATATATAATTGAAGTATGGATTAAATAAAATATTATTAAAGCATTTAATTGTTTTCAATAAATATAAATTTATGTTTTAAAAGGAAACATTTAAATCGCTATATTAAATTGTGATATTAGATAAATAAATTAAGAGATGGATTAGATTAATAAGTAAATAATTACAAGTGAAGTTACAATGTGTAATTTAAATAAAGATATTTAACTAATTAACTTATTGTGGTGTGGTGGTAAAAACGATAGTGAAAATAAAATAAAATAAAATAAATTAAAGAAAAGTTGCATGAAGCAACTGTCGAAGGAGTGTGGTTATTAAATTAATTAATAAGTTAAGGAATTTGGGTTTTTTTTAAATATTTTATCAAAGAAAACAAATCTTGTTTTGGGGTTATTACCGTGAATGGTTCTTGTTCTTGAAATAACTAATCTTGGGTTTGGCTATGAATAATTTTTCCCTATTCTTGGAATTTCTAGTTTTGGAAAGCTTGATTCTACATTTCAGAGGCTTGGAATTGGAATTGCTGGAAAATTTGTTGGGTATTTTGGCAGAAATTGTTTGGAAACTTAGCTCTGGCATCAACTTTCAGCTCATTCTATTGAAGCATTCCAGGTTCTTTTCTTGTGTAATCTCCTTCTTTATTTTGGAATTAAATGTTGAATCTTGAAGACTGTTTGAATCAAAACATGTTTGTGATCATTGATTTTGAAAGGAAACAGTGAATATATGCATTATTTGGAATCGTTTCAACTTCCCCAATAATAGATTTATACTTTACCTATAATCATGGGTCTGGTTTTGTAAATTTTCTCTGGACAATAGAAAAATGATCTTAGTCATGAAATATCTTGTTGTTTTATTGCCCAGTTGCTTGGTGGTCTCCTTAGCTTTTTCATCAAACCCGTACCTTTGTAGTCATTTCAAAATTTGAGTGAGAACTCTTAAGATCTCCCAACTTCTACGTACCTGTCCCAACCAAAAGTTTAGCAACAAAAAATCATGTGGCCTCTGGCTTTCCTTAACCAACACCATGTAGCAACGGCTAGTGATGCCCTAATTTGTATGAGTTAAGGAATTATTTTCATCAGCCTTCGATTTATATTCCCTCTAAAACTGGAGTATATTATTTCCCTTAATTCTTATCCTCCAATTTCTTACACTGCTGTGTTAATTCGATTAGAGTAGCCATATCTCTTTATTTCGATATCTCATTATATTCATTTGAAACTTACTTATTTCATCGTATGAATAGTAATCTGAATTTTACGCTAGAAATTCAACCTCAACGCTTCCTGAATTGCGTTTGGTAATGTGTGTATTTGTGTTTAGGTGCGTATATAATGCTAAGTTCGAGTTATATGATATGTTTTTTATACAACATACCATATATAATGCATTCGACATATATATGATGTTAACATATAAATATTTTTTTGGATGGAAAATCGCATTAGAATCATAGAGTAATCAATGCTTAATACAATCTACATATATATGGTAAATCAAATTATATATTAAATTCGATTAATGGAACGCATGGCTGTGTACAGCCTTGGCCGATTTGAGTTATGTTATATATATATATATATATATATATGCATTTGTATATTTGTATTGTTATGTATGAATAAAAAACTGTATCTTATACTTTGAAACACAATTTTGTTTAATGATACAGGGGTATATATATACACACATATATATATACTCTTGTATATGAGTTAACCGTCTGTAATACTTGTAAGAATAGAAACAAGCATATGTTTTAAATTCAATATGGCTATTTGTATTATTGATTTTCTTTATGATAAAACTATGAATGTATCAAAGGAAGTTTAGCTATAAAAAAATCGATGTATTATAAACTAAGTAGAAGGAGGATTGAACTGTATAGAAATAGATTATTCTTGATCTAAGATGAAAATTTAGAAAATGCAATGGTTGCGTTAATAATTTAACTTGCATTCTTGTGTTAAGCTATTAAATGGGTTATTGCATAAATCAAGCTTGTAAGCAGTGAAAATGAGTTAATGGTAAGTTCTTGTTCAATGTTTAAATTATTGAGTGAAGTGGGTATTAGGAGTCTTCTAGAGGTTAAGAAGAATTGTCTTTTGATGGAGTCCCTTGATAATCTTTTGTGATGATTGTTTTATATTAAGTATTTGATGCTCATTAGCCTTGCATAGTTTACTCACCTTGTGGTTGAGCTTTCAGAACTTGTGAGCGGGAAGGGTTATGCCTCGTATTGTTATTTTGTTAATGAGTCGTGTAATTGTGCAAGTGGATTTTCTCTTTGATTTCATTGGGGTCTCCTAGTTGTCAGTAGGGGAGTGGCTCTCAATGGGGGCTGACACACAAAGTGGTGCCTGGGTAACCCATGTGGGGGTTTTGTAATCAAGTGATAACCTAAAAGGAATTAGGGGTTGGGTAGTAATTACACTAATAAAGATAAGTTAATGCCCCACTCATGGTTCAAATGCTTTTTGAGGCTCAAGATGAGTTGAGAAGGCCTGGAATGGCAAGATCAATTGTCTTGCCCTCTTGGAAGGTATGTTGATCCCACATGTGTTTGTATGGGGGTCCGACGATCGGTAGAGGTGGCTAGGGTAACCCAGGATGGGGGTTTGGTAGCCTAGGAAATTTACGCCAGGGTAACCCATAGCAAACTATGTGACGACACTCCTCCTATGACAAGCTGGTATTCCCTTGTCTCTTGTTTCCCCTTGGATGTTTATGTGCCTCTAGAAGTGATGTTATTGTTGTTTGATGTTGTACTTTACTTTCTCATTGATGTCATGTTAGCCTTGTGTTATCTTTTGTCTTGTGCCTGATTGTGATGGTGAGACCCTTTGCTATCTCCTAGCACAAGGGGTGGACCTTTGGGTTTCACATGGTTGGGTGGAAAGTGCATTGTTCTCCATTGGGTTCCCTCTCCTTGTTCATGATTGTGGTGACTTTTTTTGGATTGAAGACTTATACATTGTACCATCTCATGTGGATTTTATTCATATTCTTGTATTTATCCATAAATATGATGTATCATGTATCATACTAGGGTGTACACTCCTCACTTGTATACAAGGAAATATTATTGTTCAGATGTATAATGTAATGATGCAAACTGAGGTTGAACTCTATTATGTAATGGAATTTTTAATAGATGTTATTGGATTATAATTAAATGGATTGAATCAATTGACCTCTATGGAGTATATGTATCGTTGTATCATAATTGATCTTGTATATGAGATGATTAATGTACCTTCTTATTTTAGATGGAATCTAATTAATGTAATGAATTTTAGTTATTACTCGTTTAACTAATGGGAATTAAGTAGCATTGTCACGGGCCTTAGAGGACTTGGTTAGATTTGTGTTAATTTTCTATTTGCAACAGTGTGTTTATTGCACTTTAAAAAATAAAATTATTCTATTTTTTTAGGTGGTAGAGTGTTGTTCTCTAGGGTTTCATGGTAGGGGCGTTACATCCAACCATAGAATCAAGAACCTGTCATGACATCATGATCTAACCATATCCTCCTAGGATGTCACATGCAATAATGCATACATCTTAGTCTCAAGAGAACAAGTATCATGCCAAAAATCTAAACCAGTTTCAAGAGTAAACCATGACATAATAACAATCACACTCTAAACCAAGAATCAACATATCCAATCATAGGAAGATAACCATCACCAATTATTTATCATGTCACTATCAACAACTCCCATTGAAATGTGATATCGAGCTACACATGGTATCGTGACAACCATCTCCTCCATGAAAATCATCTAGGTCCACACATGCAACTGAAATGCTAATAATACCAAGTAGAACCAAGATCTCCAAGCCAAGAAGATACAACCACCATGACACCATCAGGAACCAATCCAACACTGCCAAGTCATCATTGTCAAAAGTTCCCACTGAAAAGTGTAACCAATGAAATGCAATCAAGTTATCATGAAATTGTGATAAACCACATGCTACAAGTCCAAATCACTAACTAATCAGGTACTCTAACCATCCATCCTCTCATCCCAAAGCAACATACCAATGAACAAATGACCATAGACAAGGCCAACTAACAAAATATGCATTAACACTGAAACAATCTCGTGGATATATCATTCAGAAGTTCTATTTGTGCTTCATCAGATTTATAGGAGGGCTTCATCAACTTTCGAGATCAGAAGATTGTTTCGGGTATGAATTATTCAATGTAACTTCATGACATTTATGATATCTGATATAATATTATATTTTGCTTCTACATTAATTTTATGCATTTCTTGACACCCACTGCAATTGAATAAGTGATCGACCCATACAGTTCTACATAACTCATAGATACCAAACAATGAAGCATACAAGTTTATCATCACATTAATAACCTACAAACCGAGATATCAAAGAAGAAAATCTTGTAGACATCAAGACTCAAACACCAAAACAATCACAGATCTAATTTACCAAATATTTCCACAAATGAGTAACCATAGTCAAGGAACTAATCAAGCATCAAGGAGATAAGAACAACCTCCTAATACCAAACCAAAACACCACCAAACAACCACATACATGATCATGTCATGTCAATGATCTAATGTACCTACATATCCATGACACTATAATCATAGCCAAAATTGTACCTACACTCAACAATCACCCATATGAGACTTCAAGTCTCCACTTGTTTCAACCCATGTTCACAAAACTAAAGACACCCTATGTGCCTGTCACCATCAAAGTGCAACTCTGAAAAACACCTATAAACCTATACCAAGAAGCACTAAACTGATAATCATCTTTATCATTATAAATATCATATGAAAAACATGTACTCGCTGAAGGTTTCGCCTCTTGACTTGTCTGGATGCTCACATAATCACACCCTAAATCTTAGGCTCCTACAAGTGATCAAACAAGTACCAAACTCATTCTGCACCAAAAAATTATAATCTACCTAATCCATTGTGTAGTATGTTGTACATGCTCTCCAACGCCTATTCAAAATCAAAAATCCAATTCTACATGCAAAAGTTATGCTCAAAATTGTGAAATGGAGAACATCTAGCTTTCGAGCTCCAAAAATTGGTCAAAATAAAAAAATTATGGAACCAAACTTGTACCATTGCATATTTCTCAAAACCGGCTTTCCAACGAGTATAAGAAGTCAACAATCTAACACTCTAAGTGAAATTTATGCTCGTTTGAAAAAAAACTGCTCTAATTTGCCCAATATGGCTTGTTAGTGGCTGTTAGGTGGCCCTTGGGTTGAGCCACTGATGGCCCACTGACAACACCTAGGTGGTGTAATGCCCAAAAAAATTCCACTAGAAAAACCCATTTTTTCCTCTTCTTTTTTCTAAAACCGAAGGTATTAAACACAAACAATGTACTTTATATATCTTTGACTGGCAAGTTCAACATCACAACCTTATTAATATCTTGATTATTAGATTCTTAATTTATAACCACACCAGATATGAACACCCAACATAAATTTGTTTTCCTCAAATGACATCTCTCTCTTTGAAACATTTTATCGTATATAAGTAAATATGAGATAGGTATTATTCACAATAACTAGACACCCCTGAAATCTCATTTTTATTCTTTATTTCTCCATTACCTAATATCTTGATCTCCTCTATTATTTATTTATTTATTCTTTTGTGAATATAAAGTAAAATGCATATATTTTATATATATATATATATATATATTTCACTTTAAAGAATAATTTAAAATAATAATAATAATAATTATCACTTACAATCTAATATATTATTTTCTATATATTTTATTTAAAAAAAAAAGCCTAAACTAAACCAAAACAAATCCTTAAGAAAATATAACAAATCCTTAAGAAAATATAGTAATTCTTATTACTTATTATTATTTCCTTAACCCATACTCATGTTCTAATTAATATGTTCTTTCTTTTTAAAATTTAGAAAGATAGAGGAATATATTCTCCTCTCCTTTATTTAAGGAGTCTTTAACATGAATAATTCGTAGAGTTTCCTCTTTTAGAATCTAAGAATATTGTTAATGATACTTATCATCATTTTATTTATTTTTTTAACGTCATTACTACTTTTTCATATAAGCGCCATATTTACTCGCTCTCCTAAACCAATTTAATATATTGTTTACTTCTTTTTTATTATCAACCAAAATTCAGAATTAATACAAGTATTAAAACATTGTTTTAAGTGCTAAAAAAATTAGCAATATATTAGGAGACAATGATATCAATATTTCCACACAAATGGTTGTAAGACTTTATTTATTTATTGTTAAACCCATAGTTATTAGTGTCTGTTAATTTTAATAGTAGTATTGCTTTAACAATATTTATACTAACTTTAATATTAATATCACTCTCAGTTATCAACATCATTGCTATTTTATTTCTTTTGAGAAACTAATATCGATAATTTTTCTAATATTGAACAACAGAAAAATAAAGTTATTATGAGTTTCCACTAAATTTTCAACTTCTCGAACACAGTGCCAAGACACAAGAAAAATAAAAAATAAATTTTAGAGACACCAAATTACAACTATTGCCTGGCATATCTAACCACAAATTGGTTTATTAATCACTGCTTGAATTAACAAAAGATCACTATCTATATTTTTTCCAACAACAATATTAACTTTACCACTTGCATTATCAAATATTTATCTGATTACTATTATTAGTTCTAGGGCTATAATAGTTAGCAAGGATACCGGTATTCCACTGTGAGGGTAATATCAGTATTTAATTTACTAAAAATAGTATCGTTGATATCTAATTAACAAACAATCTCTTAGTAAATCGTAAATTGTAATTAGAGTAATTTATGATTCTAACTGTAATATCTTGTTATAGGGCTAAGACTAAGGACTTGTTGTCAGCCTGTGCCTAAAACGGATTAATTCTCACCAAGATGGATTGGATGATGCACCATAAATCTGACACACAACCAACCAATTTTCAATGCAGATATACATCGATTCAACATTAGTTTTCTTTTCCTTTCCTCCCTACTTAGTAGGAATGCTGGATGTAGGTAACGGTCAGACCCAACCAAGCGAAGATACAATCCTACCCTTATTTGGTCATCCCTAAAGGATATATATATATATATATTATATTTATTCATTTGGAAAATATGTCTTGGGAAATTATATTGTTATTGTCCTTGGGTAATTTAATATTGGATATAAATTTTTCTTAAATAACAACTATGTAATCAAATTTAATCTAAATGAAATAATAATTTCAACGCTGAAGCCCATAAGAAACTTCCCTCCATAATTTATGGTGCTGCAGATATGTTGAGGTGGTTCTGAGATTTACAGTGGACAAAATCTATTTCTAGCAGCCATTAATCACCCAACAATCAGAGACTATACAAGTCTTAAACTATATATTAATTCCTAAGTCCTTCTGACATTAACTCGATCTAGGAATTAACACAAAATCTTGCATTATGAAGTTGACATTACTACTAGTCATGTCTAACTCACGTCGCCACATGATTAGAGAATATCTGCATAAATCTTCAGTTGGTGTGCCCATACTGCCTTTGATATGCTGGGCAGATTTAAATTTACTACTCCACCCACCTCTGTCATACGAAAATTCAGGAAATTGACTGTTCCTGACATATGAAAGGAAAGATCATTAGTCTTCTTACAGGTCGTCTCTAAGGTACCAATGAACGTAGGCTAGATTGGCAGTGTGCAATGAATTAGTCTTCAATTCAAATTAGATATTTCACCTCATACATGGAAAGGCACGCATGTGATAGGTCTGAGAATCTGCAACGAGCAGAAGACAACCTAACAGAGGTATTTACTTTGACGCCCTTCCTTGGTACAAGTACCATCGACCCGAGTTTAATGTTATGAGTTCAATTAGCTAGCATAACAAATCTAAAAGTATCCAATGGCGGAACGATATGCCAAGTTTACGAAATGACCATTCAATGTAACCCTCCAAATCTAGATGACCACATCAGCATCTAAATGTGATCCGTGGATTGGGTAGGGTGAGTTGTGGTTTGGAAAGAGGGGCCAACCGTCTCTCTCTTTTCTTTATCTTCCCTTTTTCCATACTATTCTCGACTCAGAGTACCTAGATACTAACCCCTTTCTCTACCATACTGCTACAACTTAATTCACATAGCTACAAAATCTAAACTTAAAGTTGTGGATTCGCAGGGGAAATGTGGCTGATACGACATCCCTAGAATTATTGCACTAACATCAACATAGCTGAAAAATGGTGTATACATTCGACTTTAACCAGGCTTTTAAAAAATAAGCATGTATGCACAGAGGGTTAAATATATTTGGTTTAACGTTTATTGTTTCCTTGACATATGCATACCGAGCAGAAAAGTAAATTAAATATGGAGGGGATGCCAGCCTCCAAAGGAGCCTATGGCCCTTCTGTAGGCAGTGTTATGGCTACCATAATTACTGCGTAAGATGAAGTCAGCCTCTTTGGATTGAAAGACATAACCTGTTGCTTTCAAGTGGAAGAGCTTAAGATTTCCCCAGTCTTTACCAATGGTAGATGGACTGAGGCACAAAAATAATCAAGTTTATTAAGATCATATTAACTGGGAGATTTCAGATATGCTTCCTCTTTTAGAGTTACTCCATGAATATACTTGGCTATGCAATAATAGCAAATTTATGTTCTTAAATCTAGTTTGTACATACCTTTTTTGAATCTGCATGAATATACTTTTCTATTGTTCTTATGTTTATCTTGAATCATCAAAATGCGTACTTATTCCTTTGTTGTATAGTAAGAAATTACCATTTTACATAAACTTTCCATATTCAAATTTTACATTAAATTGACACAAATATTATGTGCATGGATAAGTCCTCTCTTTTCATTATTTCATTCTTCAATATAATATTAGCTTCCAAGATTTACAAATAATAGTTAAAAGTCAGAATACACATATGTAAATAAAGTTTGACCTTTTCCCTCTAATCCCTCATAATAAGAAGTTTGCTACTTCCATCATACACAATGTTTTTAATACACAAAAGGGCTATAATACAACAACGCAGATTTTCATTTTTAAGATTTCTCTTTTACAATATGCTAACTTCTCATTTCACCCAATACTAAAATATAATAACATGGATACGATGTGTCAATAATACAACCTTGCCCTTTTTTTTTTTCATTTTCTTTCGTGATATATAACCAAACAAAATCTTTCCATATTACAAATTAATTTTAAGAATTGCATTGATTAACACCCAAATAAACAAGGCTTGCTCTCCACCCTACCGTAATGGCGTCATGGAGCCTCGTGGACTTTAGCCATACCCCCAAGCAAGAAATCTTCTAGCTCCAAGATGATAAATGGAGTTTTTTTCAAATTTTTACAGGGAATAAGAATGGCACAACACCAAAATTCATGCATTTAGTTTTTCTATTCTCTAGTTTCAACCATGATCTATGCAATATGCCACCTTCTTGCAACAAATAAACAAGGGAAAAATGGAAGTAAAGAAACTTATCTCTTTCTTTAGGTGGGGAGATTAAACTCTCTTATCCTTCTTTCCTCTCCAATTCCCACCATCTTGATCACTCTCTCCTTTGAGCGAGGACTCCACTCCTCTTCTCATCCTTTCTTCTATCTCAACTTGAGTTCTCCAAAAGGAGAAGTGGGCAATGCCCAAATCTTCCATCTTCTTGAGATATATAGGGATCCTCCAAACCTACACTCTTTCCCACAAGTGCTCACACATGTGTGAGTCTTGTGCCAATTCCAAGAAATTTTGGGGAGTAGGAGGTTGAGAGTGACAAGTCACTCTTCCCAAGCCCCAACACTTTTTGAATTCGTCACATTCACGCATGTGGACTTTTGAGGGGTCTTTTCACACTCCAAGGACAAGTTCACATGTCAAAAAGGTTCCAAACCCATAAGTATAGGTCATAGGGGTCTATTCTTGTTCAAAAACCAAGGAAATTGACTCAATAATCCCCTTTTAAAACCCACACAAGGATCCATACGAATTTTGATCCTAACCAAGGGTTTCAACCCTAACCAAACTCACATCACATGTCCTACAATTGGATTCTATTCAAACATAATCACACAATCAATAATAAAACCTCAAACCCTTCTAAGTCAAATAGGGCTACACTTAGAACTTCCCAAAGATGTATTTGATTTGATTCCAATATTTATCCATCCTCCTATTTGCATATTCGATTCCTGCACATTACCAATGTCAACATGATTAGATCATATATCTCTTCATATTATTAGCTAATTCAATTCACATAATTTTCACTCATGAACTATTTACTCATTAATACATCAAATGAACCTAACGATTCAATTTTCATTATAATCAAAGGAAATACACACTTACTCTGGACAATACAAGAATATAGTCACTCCATCATTTAGTTTACCACCTTAGCAGTTCATTTTAAACTCCTATTACATTAACGATGAACCATTTACCAAAATTTAATATGCAAAATAATCCAACTCTTTCAAGTTATATCCAACAATTCACATGTGCACCTATCATAATTAAATCAAGGTTAATGCCCATGAATCCTAAAAAGAGTTTTATCATTCATTTCATCATAATTATCATCTAACTACTTGTTTGATTGCAATAAAATGGGGGTTACGAAATGGGGTCTTACATTCATGGTAGCATAAATGAAATGTCAAAATGAAAAGCAAGAATATTATCAAATAATCACACTATTTGTCATCCATAATACATTTTACCATCTATTTAGGATCACATAAAACATATTAGAGCTTTACTAATCACATGCAACGTGGGGCCTTACAGGCGGTGCCTTGGTGGTGGACCCTAAAGGGTTATAAAATACATAACTTAATTATCAATTTCAACAAAAACTTTCTCCAACCCCCTGCAAACCTGATGCCCCTTGTAAATCAATTTAAATGTTTTAATATTTAAACAAAAACTTAAGCGAGGTTGATCCCACAATAGTGGTTTACACTATTTGGCCAAACTTGACATTAAAATGAACATTTTAAACTTTTTCTTCACTTTCAATAACTTATAGTTGCTAAAACCTGAAAAATTTGAAGATGATGCAAAGTAGTGATTTGTGACATTTTGTTTGTAGATTCTAAATATTTATAAAAAAATAAAATTGGAATCAAATTACATTTCTTTTTCCATCTTCTTCGATAACTAGTTTCTAATAGTAAACACCATTTTCAGAGAGTGATGTGTACTTGCTATCACAAATTTTTTTCTATGAATTTGATAAAATTCTATTTTTTTCGAATTTAGATTCATAACTATGATATCTAGTGCATGAAATTGGTTTCATAGTGTTTTATTGAATATTTTTTTCTTAATTAAGTTTTGAAGTCAAACTAGTTACAATTTAGACATAGGTTTACTTGCTAACACATAACTATTTTTGTATGTATCAAAATTCAATTTTTTTTTGTTGGATCAAGGACATCAATATCAAGTGCATAGATATTTTTCAGATTTTTTTTGGTAATCTACTATTTTTCCACATGTGCAAAATAAGGAGCTTGATTTTTGGTGGAAAATCTACATTCACAAGAAATAAAAAATAAATATAATAATCAAATTAAATATATTTAAAATTATACTTTTTGGGAAGCTTATAATAAGGACTACATACAATTTCTTTAAAAATGAATTCATTTGATCCACCAAAAGGTAAATCAAAAGTGGTTTTTTATTAGCATTTTGATAGGTGTAAAGGAGACTTCGTTATAGCTATGGTTTAAAACTAGAGGGGTTCTATCCAAGGGGGTTTGATCTAAGGTGGTTTGATTAAACACTCTTCAATTGGAATCCTTTAAATGAAACTTTCCAAGAGCTAAATCATTATATTTTCTAAAAATATGCGATTTCAACAAAAATCAAGATGTCCCAAAAAGTGTAAACAACTATTGTGGGATCACCTATGGACTTCAAAAAAATTTGAAGGTGATTTTAAGTTTGAAAATCCCATGTAGGGGTGGACTGGCTGGCTTGGCAGGGTCTATCGACTACAGTCAAAAGTCCACCGACGACCACAGTTGCCTTGCTGACAGGCATACCTTGTCGGTACGCCATGAAGGGTACCCTAACAGTAGGGTACGGGGGGTCTGTGAGTGTGGACCCCCCTTTCTATATATATTTATTTATTTCAAATTATTTTCAATAGACTTTTATCAACAAGATTTTTAATTATTTTTTGTAGTTTTTTCAAAAAAATAATTTTTCAAATGGTCGATAGTACTTCTTTTTATTTTTAATTTATGTATACCTGACCTGTAGTCCGATCTTATGGCTAGGGAAGTGGGTAAAACTGATCTGATTGTGAGATTTGTTTTATCTCAAGAGGTCATCCATGAGATTTCCCCTACAAAACCCTCATATCAAAGCACAATCCAAGAAACCCTTTTGACCCAAATTTTGCATGCCTTAGATTTGTAATAATCCCAACAAATCTTGACAACCCAAAAGCCCAAATTTGCATATTAACACCTGAAACATGTATTCCATACCTTGTGAACCAAAGGAAATAGGGGTGTCCACCTTTTAGGAGATGGGACTTGGACCTATTTCACACTTTAGTTATTAGGAAACCAAGATCCCTCAATCAAGTGACTCAATTAAGGTCCAAGGACTAGGGGTTTCCTTATTTGATTAAATGGGGGTTCACCATTAAATGTAGCTTCAAAGGAGAAATGAAAATTCTTATGCACAAAAACCTAGAAACTTGCAAGGATTAAATCAGATTGATAAACAACACGAAATACAGAAGTACCTAGAAGAATGGAGAGGTCAAAACAAGGTTTGAAAACCTTGTAAATTGTTAATTTAAGGTGCACTTGGATTGGTGCGCCAAGCTGGGCGATTTAGCCTTACTATGATATTTTGGGTAGAATCTAGAGTCTTCTGGTGATTGTTTAGGATCTATAGAAAACTAAGAAAAGGGCTATACTAGGACCCATATGCCCAAATGGGTGATTTAGTCCCATTACTAGGGTTTGACTGATATTTTTGTAGCCTCTAGTGATCTTCTGTATCTTCCTTCTTGTCCGATCTTCAAGTTCGAAGGTTTGAATTCTAGCCTGTAGGTGAGTTTCCATGAAGATGACAACTTCTTAACAACTTTGAGAACTTTTGAAACTTTATCTTCAAATGATCTTCAAGCTCCAATTTACCTAGATCTACAATCACACATCAAGAGGGAAAATATGTTGTGTTAGGGAATAGGGGTTTGCTTGGTAAAACCCCATTTTGGCAATTAAACCTTGAAATGAAATAGAAAAGCATGAGGGAATGATGAATGAACAAATGTAATATTGTAACTCACCAAACCCTTGAAATAAATGCTGCAAACTTGTGTGAAATGACTAGCATGAATGTGAATCTTGACTCTTGGTTGAATGCTTGGAACTTTATCTTGAACGCTTGCTTGAATCATGAAACCTACAACCAAACGTTAGCTCACAAGTGCACATGATACATGAAGACTTTGACATGATGCTTGAATCTTGAACATAGGTCCAAATATTTGATGATTTTCTCTTGAATGGTCTTGTAAAATCTTGATCTTATGAGTTTACTATTAGGACTTGAATAATTGAAAGCTTAGGTGAAATTATGTGAAATGACCTTGTATTTATACTTGTTTATGCCTAATTTTTGAAAATTACAACACTACAAGCCGATATCAGATCTAGGATAATAAAATCTCGCCAAGAATTTGAATTAAAATACCTATCCAAGTTAAAGTGGGACTCATATGCTAGGTTGGGCGTATGAGTCCTAGTGGATTAAACCTAGGAGACAAGTGCCAAGAAGTGTCTTGTTTAATGTAACATTTAAAACCAGGCCTTGAAACCTAGGTGAGACCCATACACCCAAATGGGTGTGAGACCTAGATCCTTATATCTAGAACATATAGCCAAAAATATTAGATTATGATTTATCATTTGTTAAATGTCGGGATTATCCTCAAAAAAATGCATTTAATTAGGCTTGTGGATGCAAAATAGGACAAATTAAAGCATAAATAAACCTAATCTTAACAAGGAGGGCCCAAACAAGTGTGAAAATGTAAAGGGATACATTTTTCTACACTACACCTTGTAATTCCTCAGATCTAACCTACATTGACATGGATTCAACTTTGCACCAAATCTACTCAAACAAGGGTTATAACAAAACTTGGGAGCTCACACATCCCATCAACCATGAAAGCTTTGATACCAATTGTTAGGAAATAATGCATGAATACCCACAATCTTAATCCAATTCCTACATAATCCCATTAGAGTAAAACATGCATGCAAGTAATCATAATGCATAGATCAAAATAGACAAGCCACAAGATAACACAAGATATACTTTGGGAAAACCCTCAAGAGGGAAAAACCTAGCCTCCAAAAGCATCCATGTACTTAATCTTTTATTTAGCAGTAAAACATTACAAGAGTTACAATGAATACCTTTGAAGCATCAAGCCTCTTCAATGCATCCTCCATGTGTCCAAGCATGAATCGACACATACCATGCCATGCTTCACATATGCATTCCTTAGAAAGACTCAATAATGACAACCCACTCATCCAACCACCCTTAACCACTAAACATGTTTTTGCTTTTATAGACTCAATCTCATACAAATACAACCAAATGGTAAGATAAAACCATGTACCACAAAACCATGTGAATACAAAACCACTAATTCCTTATTTAATATTGGGTACTAAGTTTTCACTTTATTAAACAATTCTCTACTATTAAATTATTATCCCTTGTCTCTCACACATTAAATAATAATACAATGTTACAATACAACATAAAGTGGTCCCCAAATAATTACCTAGTATGATTAACCACACCTCCTATGTGTATCACAACTAAATAATTATTTAATTACAATATTATAATATATATAACATTTTATGCAATGGTGTACAATACCATTTCCCAATAGTTATGTGGCATGCACACTTAGTGATGCAATTTTTAGGATGTATCCACCTTTGCAAATCATAAAAATAATGTTCAATAAAAATACATAACTTGCAGTACTCACTCTTGGATATTTTTCTACCGACTAATTTTTAAAATATCAAATACAAAAAAATAAGGGGGAAAAACCAAACATTAGGTTATATTTAGTGATAAAAATATGAAAAAAAATTATTCACTTAACATTTCACCCCTTAACTTTAATTTTTTTTTCTTAGTTTAGATTAGGGGGTCAAAAGTTATAAAGAAAAATCAATACATATATATTATGGGATATGACTATGTACAAATATTTTGAATAAGTTATATCCACGAAATACTATATTTTAAAGTTTTTTCATCATTAGCCACTACCTCGAAGTGATGATAGTATAATTTTATATATTCCCACGTCACAATTATTTGTATAAGTATATATCCAAAAATAATATTGTAAACTTAATGCATCTAATTTTGGTAAAGAATACACACATTTGGCAAATTGAAGTCTTAAAATATTATCAAGGACACATAAAAGTGACATTAACAAGCAAGCTTAGTGTAAAACATTTACAAGTAGAAAATATGGAAAATGTTCTATATCTTAATAATAATTTGTAAAAAAGGTAAAAATATTTATTAGGTAAAGGCACAAAGTTATATTACACTTTATAAAGGAAATGACCAACATTGATCCAAGTTTTAAACTTGAATCACTTAAAAATGGCATATATGTTTTAAATTTTGAAATGATGTAAACTAGTAAAATATGTATTTTTTAGTATATTTTATGTTTGTATTTTTTTTTAAAATAAAAAATAATTTAAAACTAGTTTTTAATAAATTAACACTATAATGTAGTTCCTGATAAAATGTTGAAAAATGAAGCTGCATGAGACGTCAAACTTTTTATAGTAAATTTTAATTTTTTTCTTTCAATTTTTTTTGTGTGTATTTATAGCTTGAAACTTTAGTGCATGGATATATTTTTTTCCAATTTTGATAAATATATATTAAAATTTGCATGAATCAAAAAATAGTTGTTCTATTGGACGTCAACTTTCATATTAAATATTTATCTAAAATGGAAAAAAAATTATACCATGTGGAAATAGATTTTTTTTATCTAGTGCATCATATTTTTTTCAATTTTTTAAATAAGTTTTAGTATTTCCCTTGGCATAGTAATCAACCTAATATTTTGTTCTGATAACCTACTTTTAGTAAAAATAAAAAATAAAATATAAATAATAATTAAACTATTAAAATAAATATAGTTTTGAAAACTACACTTATGGATCTACAAAAGGGTATTTTTATATTTAAAAAAAAATTATTTACATTAGTAGGAGTTATTGAAACTTCAAGTTTTTCAAATAATTGCATTTGTTTGGTAAATTGGACTCAAAGTGGTGCTCCATATATTTTTAGCCAACAATTTTACTTGAGAAAGTTGTGAAAGTATCTAACTTAACTAGAATGAATCTTAACTGGGAGATTTCATATATGCTTCCTCTTTTAGAGTTACTCCATGAATATACTTGGCTATGCAATAATAGCAAATTTATGTTCTTAAATCTAGTTTGTACATACCTTTTTTGAATCTGCATGAATATACTTTTCTATTGTTCTTATGTTTATCTTGAATCATCAAAATGAGTACTTATTCCTTTGTTGTATAGTAAGAAACTACCATTTTACATAAAATTTCCATATTCAAATTTTACATTAAATTGACACAAATATTATGTGCATGGATAAGTCCTCTCTTTTCATTATTTCATTCTTCAATATAATATTAGCTTCCAAGATTTACAAATAATAGTTAAAAGTTAGAATACACATATGTAAATAAACTTTGACCTTTTCCCTCTAACCCCTCATAATAAGAAGTTTGCTACTTCCATCATACACAATGTTTTTAATACACAAAGGGGCTATAATACAACAATGCAGATTTTCATTTTTAAGAAATTTCTCTTTTACAATATGCTAACTTCTCATTTCACCTAATACTAAAATATAATAACATGGACACGATGTGTTAATAATACAACCTTGCCCTTTTTTTTTCATTTTCTTTCGTGATATATAACCAAAAAAAAACTTTCCATATTACAAATTAATTTTAAGAATTGCATTGATTGACACCCAAATAAACAAGGCTTGCTCTCCACCCTATCGTAATGGTGTCATGGAGCCTCGTGGGCTTTAGCCATACCCCCGAGCAAGAAGTCTTCTAGCTCCAAGATGATAAATGGAGTTTTTTTGAAATTTTTACAAGAAATAAGAATGGCACAACACCAAATTTCATGCATTTAGGTTTTCTATTCTCTAGTTTCAACCATGATCTATGCAACATGCCACCTTCTTGCAACAAATAAACAAGGGAAAAATGGAAGTAAAGAAACTTATCTCTTTCTTTAGGTGGGGAGATTAAACTCTCTTATCCTTCTTTCCTCTCCAATTCCCGCCATCTTTATCACTCTCTCCTTTGAGGGAGGACTCCTCTTCTCTTCTCATCCTTTCTTCTATCTCAACTTGAGTTCTCCAAAAGGAGAAGTGGGCAATGCCCAAATCTTCCATCTTCTTGAGATATATAGGGATTCTCCAAACCTACACTCTTTCCCACAAGTGCTCACACATGTGTGAGTCTTGTGCCAATTCCAAGAAATTTTGGGGAGTAGGAGGTTGAGAGTGACAAGTCACTCTTCCCAAGCCCCAACACTTTTTGACTTCCTCACATTCATGAATGTGGACTTTTGAGGGGTCTTTTCACACTCCAAGGACAAGTTCACATGTCAAAAAGGTTCCAAACCCATAGGTATAGGTCGTAGGGGTCTATTCTTGTTCAAAAACCAAGGAAATTGACTCAATAATCCCTTTTTAAAATTCACACAAGGATCCATACGAATTTTGATCCTAACCAAGGGTTCCAACCCAAACCAAACTCACATGACATGTCCTACAATTGGATTCTACTCAAACATAATCACCCAATCAATAATAAAACCTCAAACCCTTCTAAATCAAATAGGGCTACACTTAGAACTTCCCAAAGATGTATTTGATTTGATTCCAATATTTATCCATCCTCCTATTTTCATATTCGATTCCTGCACATTACCAATGTTAGCATGATTAGATCATATATCTCTTCTTATTATTAGCTAGTCCAATTCACATAATTTTCACTCATGAACTATTTACTCATTAATACATCAAATGAACCTAACGATTCAATTTTCATTATAATCAAAGGAAATACACACTTACTCCAATACAAGAATATACTTAATGAAATAGTCACTCCATCATTTTGTTTACCACCTTAGTAGTTCATTTTAAACTCCTATTACATTACCGATGAACCATTTAGCAAAATTTAATATGCCAAATAACCCAACTCTTTCAAGTTATATCCAACAATTCACATGTGCACCTATCATAATTAAATCAAGGTTAATGCCCATGAATCCTAAAAAGAGTTTTATCATTCATTTCATCATAATTATCATCTAACTACTTGTTTGATTACAATAAAATGGGGATTACGAAACGGGGTCTTACATTCACGGTAGCATAAATAAAATGTAAAAATGAAAAGTAAGAATATTATTAAATAATCACACTATTTGTCATCCATAATACATCTTACCATCTATTTAGTATCACATAAAATATATTAGAGCTTTACTAATCACATGCAACGTGGGGCCTTACAGGTGGTGCCTTGGTGACGGACCCTAAAGTGTTATAAAATACATATAATTTTCAATTTCAACAAAAACTTTCTCCAATCCCCTGCGAACCTGATGCCCCTTTTAAATTAGTTTAAATGTTTTAATATTTAAACAAAAACTTAAGCGGGGGTGATCCCACAATAGTGGTTTACACTATTTGGCCAAACTTGACATTAAAATGAACATTTTAAACTTTTTCTTCACTTTCAATCACTTTAGCTGCTAAAACGTGAAGAATTTGGAGATGGTGCAAACTAGTGATTTCTGATATTTTGTCTATAGATTCTAAATATTTATAAAAAATTAAAATTGGAATCAAATTACATTTCTTTTTCCATCTTCTTCGATAACTAGTTTCTAATAGTAAACACCATTTTCAGAGAGTGATGTGTACTTGCTATCACAACTCTTTTTCTATGAATGATAAAATTCTATTTTTTTCGAATTTAGATTCATAACTATGATATCTAGTGCATGAAATTGGTTTCGTAGTGTTTTATTGAATATTTTTTTCTTAATTAAGTTTTGAAGTCAAACTAGTTACAATTTAGACATAGGTTTACTTGCTAACACATAACTATTTTTGTATGTATCAAAATTCAATTTTTTTTTTTGGATCAAGGACATCAATATCAAGTGCATAGATATTTTTCAGATTTTTTTTGGTAATCTACTATTTTTCCACATGTGTAGAATAAGGAGCTTGATTTTTGGTGCAAAATCTACATTCACAAGAAATACAAAATAAATATAATAATCAAATTAAATATATTTAAAATTATACTTTTTTGGAAGCTTATAATAAGGACTTCATACAATTTATTTTTAAGTGAATTCATTTGATCCACCAAAAGGTAAATCAAAAGTGGTTTTTTATCAACATTTTGATAGGTGTAACGAAGAATTTGTTATAGCTATGGTTTAAAACTAGTGGGGTTCTATCCAAGGGGGTTTGATCTAAGGTGGTTTGATTAAATCCTCTTTAATTGGAATCCTTTAAATGAAACTTTCCAAGGGTTAAATCATTATATTTTCTAAAAATATGTGATTTCAACAAAAATCAGGATGTCCCAAAAAGTGTAAACAACTATTGTGGGATCACCTATGGACTCAAAAAAAATTGAAGGTGATTTTAAGTTTGAAAACCCCATGTAGGGGTGGACTGGCCAACTTGGCAGGGTCTACCAGCTAGAGTCAACAGTCCACTGACGGTTGCAGTTGCCTTACTGACAAGCATACCCTGTCGGTACGCCGTGAAGGGCACCCTAACAGTAGGGTACGGGGGGTATGTGGACCCCCCTTGATATATATATATATTTATTTCAAATAATTTTCAATATTTTATCAACAAGATTTTAAATTATTTTTTGTAGTTTTTTTAATTTTTTTTTTTTTTTCAAATGGTCGATAGTATTTTTTTTAATTTTTAATTTATGTATACCTAACCCGCAGTCTGGTCGTACGACTATGGAAGTGGGTAAAATGATCTAATTGTGAGATTTGTTTTATCTCAAGAGGTCATCCATGAGATTTCCCCTACAAAACCCTCATATCAAAGCACAATCCAAGAAACCCTTTTGACCCAAATTTTGCATGCCTCAGATTTGTAATAATCCCAACAAATCTTGACAACCCAAAAGCCCAAATTTGCATATTAACACCTGAAACATGTATTCCATACCTTGTGAACCAAAGGAAATAGGGGTGTCCACCTTTTAGGAGATGGAACTTGGACTTATTTCACACTTTAGTTATTAGGAAACCAAGATCCCTCAACCAAGTGACTCAATTAAGGCTAGGGTTTTCCTTATTTGATTAAATGGAGGTTCACCATTAAATGCAACTTCAAAGGAGAAATGCAAATTCTTATGCACACAAACCTAGAAACTTGAAAGAATTAAATCAGATTGATAAACAACACGAAATAGAAAAGTACCTAGAAGAATGGAGAGGTCAAAACAAGGTTTTAAAACCTTATAAATTGTTATTTTAAGGTGCACTAGGACTGATATGCCAAGCTGGGCGATTTAGCCTTACTACGAGATTTTGGGTAGAATCTAGAATCTTTTGGTGATTGTTTAGGATCTATATAAAACTAATAAAAGGGCTATACTAGGACCCATATTCCCAAATGGGCGTTTAGTCCCATTACTAGGGTTTGACTAATATTTTTGTAGCCTCTAGTGATCTTCTGTATCTTCCTTCCTGTCCGATCTTCAAATTCGAAGGTTTGAATTCTAGCCTGTAGGTGAGTTTCCATGAAGATGACAACTTCTTAACAACTTTGAGAACTTTTGAAACTTTATCTTCAAATGATCGTCAAGCTCCAATTCACCTAGATCTACAATCACACATCAAGAGGGAAAAGATGTGTTAGGGAATAGGGGATTGCCTTGGTAAAACCCTATTTTGGAAATTAAACCTTGAAATGAAACATAAAAGCATGAGGGAATGATGAATGATCAAATGTAATATTGCAACTCACCAAACCCTTGAAATAAATGTTGCAAACTTGTGTGAAATGGCTAGCATGAATGTGGATCTTGACTCTTGGTTGAATGCTTGGAACTTTATCTTGAATGCTTGCTTGAATCATGAAACCTACAACACAAATGTTAGCTCAAAAATGCACATGATACATGAATACTTTGACATGATGCTTGAATCTTGAAAGTAGCTCCAAATGTTTGATGATTTTCTCTTGAATTCTCTTGTAAAATCTTGATCTTATAAATTTACTATTAGGACTTGAATACTTGAAAGATTAGGTGAAATTATTTGAAATAACCTTGTATTTATACTTGTTTATGCCTAATTTCCAAAAATTACAACACTACAAGACGACATCAGATCTAGGATAATAAAATCTCACCAAGAATTTGAATTAAAATACCTTTCCAAGTTAAAGTGGGACTCATATGCTAGGTTGGGTGTATGATTCCTAGTGGATTAAACCTGGGAGACAAGTGCCAAGAAGTGTCTTGTTTAATGTAACATTTAAATTGAGGCCCCGACACCTAGGTGAGACCCATATTCCCAAAGGGGCGTGAGTCCTAGATCCTTATATCTAGAACACATAGCCAAAAATATTAGATTATGATTTGTCATTTGTTAAATGTCGGGATTGTCCTCAGAAAAATGCATTTAATTAGGCTTGTGGATGCAAAATAGGACCAATTAAAGCATAAATAAACCTAATCTTAACAAGGAGGGCCCAAAAAAGTGTGAAAATGTAAAGGGATACATTTTTCTACACTACACCTTGTAATGCCTCAGATCTAACCTACATTGACATGGATTCAACTTTGCACCAAATCTACTCAAACAAGGGTTATAACAAAACTTGGGAGCTCACACATCCCATCAACCATGAAAGCTTTGATACCACTTGTTAGGAAATAATGCATGAATGCCAACAATCTTAATCCATTTCCTACATAATCCCATTAGCGAAAAACATGCATGCAAGTAATCATAATGCATAGATCAAAATAGACAAGCCACAAGATAACACAAGATACACCTTGGGAAAACCCTCAAGAGGGAAAAACCTAGCCTCCAAAAGAATCCATGTACTTCATCTATTATTTAGTAGTAAAATATTACAAGAGTTACAATGAATACCTCTGAAGCATCAAGCCTCTTCAATGCATCCTCCATGTGTCCAAGCATGAATCCACACATCCCATGCCATGCTTCACATATGCATTCCTCAGAAAGACTGAATAATGACAACCCACTCACCCAACCACCCTTAACCACTAAACATGTTTTTGCTTTTATAGACTCAATCTCATACAAATACAACCAAATGGTAAGATAAAACCATGTACCACAAAACCATGTGAATACAAAACCACTAATTCCTTATTTAATATTGGGTACTAAGTTTTCACTTTATTAAACATTTTCCTAATATTAAATTATTATCCCTTGTCTCTCACACATTAAATAATAATACAATGTTACAATACAACATAAAGTGGTCCCGACATAATTACCTAGTATGATTAACCACACCTCCTATGTGTATCACAACTAAATAATTATTTAATTACAATATTATAATATATATAAAATTTTATGCAATGGTGTACAACACCATATCCCAACAGTTATGTGGCATGCACACTTAGTGATGCAATTTTTAGGATGTATCCACTTTTGAAAATCATAAAAATAATGTTCAATAAAAATACATAACT
The DNA here is from genome assembly GCA_007115665.2 of Sequoiadendron giganteum. Classification (NCBI taxonomy): domain Eukaryota; kingdom Viridiplantae; phylum Streptophyta; class Pinopsida; order Cupressales; family Cupressaceae; genus Sequoiadendron; species Sequoiadendron giganteum. Next base: position 59,637,339 of record CM021100.1, on the reverse strand, counting down.
TGCAGTACTCACTCTTGGCTATTTTTCTACCGACTAATTTTTAAAATATCAAATACAACAAAATAAGGGGGCAAAACCAAACATTAGGTTATATTTAGTGATACAAACATAAAAAAAAATTATGCACTTAACATTTCACCCCTTAACTTTAACTCTTTTTTTTTTTTTAATTTAGATTAGGGGGCCAAAAGTTATAAAGAAAAATCAATACATATGCATTATGGGATATGACTATGTAAAATTATTTTGAATAAGTTATATCCAAGAAATACTATATTTTAAAGTTTTTCATCATTACCCACTACCTCAAAGTGATGATAGTATAATTTTATATATTCCCACATGTGACAATTATCTGTATAAGTATATATCCAAAAATAATATTGTAAACTTAGTGCATCTAATTTTGGTAAAGAATACATACATTTGGCAAATTGAAGTCTCAAAATATTATCAAGGACACATAAAAGTGGCATTAACAAGCAAGCTTAGTGTAAAACATTTACAAGTAGAAAATATTGAAAATGTTCTATATCTTAATAATAATTTATAAAAAAAGGTAAAAATATTTATTAGGTAAAAGCACAAAGCTATGTCACACTTTATAAAGGAAATGACCAACATTGATCCAACTTTTAAACTTGAATCACTAAAAAGTGCCATATATGTTTTAAATTTTGAAATGATGTAAACTAGTAAAATATGTATTTTTTAGTATATTTTATGTTTGTATTTTAAAAAAAAATATAAAATAATTTTAAACTAGTTTTTAATAAATTAACACTATAATGTAGTTGATGATAAAATGTTGAAAAATGAAGCTGCATGAGACGTCAAACTTTTTATAGTAAATTTTATTTATTTTTCTTTTATTTTTTTTGTGTGTATTTATAATTTGAAACTTTAGTGCATGGATATATTTTTTTCCAATTTTGATAAATACATATTTTTAAATAAATATCAAAATTTGCATGAATCAAAAGATAGTTGTTTCCATCAGACATCAACTTTCATATTAAATATTTATCGAGAATGGAAAAAAAATTATACCATATGGAAATAGATTTTTTAATCTAGTGCTTCATATTTTTTTCAATTTTTTTAATAAGTTTTAGTATTTTCTTTGGCATAGTAATCAACCTAATATGTTTTGCTGATAACCTACTTTTAGTAAAAATAAAAAATAAAATATAAATAATAATTAAACTATTAAAAAAAATATAGTTTTGAAAACTAAACTTATGGATCTACAAAAGGGTATTTTTATATTTTAAAAACAATATTATTTACATTAGTAGGAGTTATTGAAACTTCAAGTTTTTCAAATAATTTTATTTTTCTGGTAAATTGGACTCAAGGTGGTGCTCCATATATTTTTAGCAAACAATTTTAGTTGAAAAAGTTGTGGAAGTATCTAACTTAGCTAGAATGAATCTTACTAGATCATATGTTTGACCAAAATTATTTTTTAATTAGAAATACTTAAATTAAGTTGTTTCAATAAGTTGGCTGAAAGTGTGACACAATAGTTATTTACAATAGTACACTAAGCTCTAAAAATATCTACTATATAAACCAATGAAGAAGCTCAAACTATTGTAAATGATTCATGAAATGGGCCAATCACTACCAATAATAATATTACCTAGATCTTTTTGATATGTTGGACGATGAATATAAATTTGAAATGATATTGTAAACTTTTGAGTACTACTATGAGATAATTGAAAAATTAATTGATTTTCTCATGACTACATAAAAATATCTATAATGAGACAAATTCTCAATGTGATGCTTTCTCAAAACTAAATTGTCAGTGAATACAAACCCACACATAAACCCTGTCTAACAAAATATTACTTTTTACAAGAAATTTTGATTTTTTGAAGATAATTGTTATTTTTGTATCTAATATGTTTTGAACACACAAGGATACAATTAAACAAAACAAATATATCTTTTAAAAATGAATAAATTAGATATACAAAGGTTTTTTCAAATATGATTGGCTCTTCAAATGTGTTATAATATAACTTTTATACAATATTGAAGCTAGTAAGGTTTATGAAATACAACAAATATTTACATCACCCTTTAAATATGAATAGATTAAAAATATATTTTGAAGGTACTCTAAAGTGCAAACTTGATATTTAATCTTGTAAAATGTTTTTCTTTAGTTTGAGTAGGAATGTGATAATTTCCATACCAGCAACTTTTCCAATGCATATTACTTGAGGAGACATGTTTATCAAGCTTAAGCATAATATTATTAAGAATGCCCTTTGGTGACACATTTTATAACCCAACCATAACTTGTATGTACATAAATCAAAAAATAATTTTTGGGTTGTCATCAATAACACATAAAATATCAAATATGCAAAAAAAAAAAAAAGTTACCATATCTAATCTATTGCAAACTAAGGTATTTCTCTTATTAAACTGTGTTCATTTAATTATGTCCATTTTTCATGGAATTCACCTTATATATCAATAATATAACACATTCCTTAGCTAATTTTGACAAACAATATGATTTATTTTTAGCTTGTATATGATTATACAGTGTCCCCCTTTTAATTTATTTAAGTTTATGAGTGTTTGTGTCACTTTTAAGCTTTGGGTACTTAAGATTTTATATTTACTCATTGGTATCCCATTCCTTGATTCCCCACACCATTGCTTCTTTCTTCTTTCTCTCATAGGCCTTCAAACTTTTATCTCCCCATTTACTTGGCACCTTGATTCACTGGCCATCACTTTTCTACAAACACATTCCTATTTGGACTTCTAGATTTTTTGATGACAACCTACCTCTATGAAAGTGTTAGTAAGGGATCTCGGCCCCTAAATCCCAATATCCCTATCATATTACATCTTAGTACCCAAGAATCACATTCCCCAAACCCCTAATGTTGAGCCTTCAAAGTATTATTTACTTGAATTCCAAGCATGCATTTCACCATGTCCCCACCTTCAAGCATAGATCTTCATAGACCCCCATTATTTGAAAGAGGGGTCCCATCTATGAGCATGGATAACTAGGTATTTAATTAGGGTGAGTGCATGGTAATTAGTGATAACTATAAGAAAACCCCTTGATAAAAGATATAAAATCCTAGCAAATCTTTCATTTTTTTGGAAAAAAGATTAATTTCTATTAACAAATCTTTCTTTTTTTAAAAAGAATATTAATTTTATTGTCGTTTTTTTTTAATCACTTGAATTTCATAGAAAATCTTGGAAAATTATAGATATATTTGAAAAAATAAGTAAAATTTTTGGTGAATTATACTTATATTCAAATAATAAAAAAATCGATGGAAAATTATAAGCAGATTTGAAAAAAAGATTTTTATTTTTTTATGGCGAGTTATATAGATATTCAAAACTATAAAATTAATTATCTTGTGAATTTTTTTTTAAGTTTTTGAAAAATCATAATGTGGGTGGTGAAAATATCAAATTCTAAATGATAACAATTAAGTTTCTTGGTGAATTAGTAACTTTAAATAATTTTACATAGACATCGTTGAATGATTGCAGATCAACGACATAAGTTCTATTTCGGGTTAAAGTTATGACACACCCAAATTCCTACATGAATTCTCTAGAATAGAGACAAGTGTCAAAAAGTATATGGGAAGTGCTTAATGTATTATCAGCTAAACAAATTTATCGGCCTTTGATTGTAATGTGTACATGAATTTTTAAGCTGAAAAATAAATTATATTTTATATTGAAGGTTGAAGCTTGAAAAGACATTGGTATTTGAATCATTATTATTTTCCCAGGTTCCCAAATATTCATGTATTATGAGGCACTAACAATCATTATTGTTTTATATTTATTTTTGGTAAGTGAATTTGGTCATGGGGGTCATCCCATAAACTAATAAAGAAAAAGAGAGGAACCATTACAAATAAAAATCCTTAAAGAAATAGCATAATCCATCATTTCAAAAAATAAATGCACATGAAACAAAATTCTCATTATGGGATACATCTTTTAACTTAGCTTTATATTGTTATAAATTCTTTTCACATTACCATATCTATAAATATTAAGTGTTGTTACATATGGCTAAGATTAGGATATCATTGAACCAAACCCAATCGTGCCATCCTCAAAGAAAAAGAAAGATAAGTCCACATAAGCATCATTAGATACCCCAATTGCCTTTGTTAGGAATTTGGGGCCCCATGATGCTTTTTCCTTGGATAAGCCTCCACATTGAAACCAACAACTTCCACCACAAAGGGGACCATGGCCCATTATGTGGGGGTGAAATGATCGACCAAAAGCCATTGCTAATGTGAAACCATAATCTAATGACCACATTATCTAAAGTCTCATAAAGCCCACCATGCCACTTCATAGAGGCCTTGGAGAGCCTCCATAACACTTGTGATAACAAATTTGTCCTCCTAGAGATCCAACATAAAAACCAAAAACATAGAGGTGATATCCGTGTTCACACAATATTTTTGACTCACTGTAAGGAAAAAATCTCGCAACACCATTCTAATCGCATGTAGAATAATAGGATATGCATGTTTTAAAATATTCTTAAGCCTAGTATCAGTTATTTCCCCCTAAAAACAAGTTGTAACCTATTCATAAGAAGGTCAACAGTAGAACCCATGACACGTGAAGAAGAAACCCAACCATGCTAGTATTTAATATCATTTTTTTTATTTGATACGTATGTACAAAATAAATGAGTCATAGGACTCTTTCTACAACAATCACTTGCCTCCATCTTGAAGTATTTTCAATATGGTTTTTTAATAAATTTTGTTCGCTTCCAATCAAAAGAAGAGATTAATTTTGTTGTTCAAAGGTCTCTCACTCATTCAATTTTTGAATTATTAGTATTGAAGTAGTCAACACACATGTTAACAATCACATTTGAAATCTCATTCGCCTTTGTGTTGGCCTCACAATAAATGGGAGAATTATTATATTTGGCCTTTGTTTGTAGGGTACATGAAATTTTTGAATTAATAAATAATTATATTTTATATTGATTGCATACATCATTGGATGATCGTAGATCAATGACATAAGTTATATTTTAGGTTGAAGTTCTAACACACCCAAATTCCTACATAAAGCCTCTAGAATATAGACAAGTGTCATCATATTTCAGTGTTGACATTTTTTTCCAATGAACTTTTCATTTAAGTGATTTACCACATCTTTGGCTATGTTATTTTATTAACCCCTTGAATTTCTTTACTAGCCAAGCCCATTGTCTAAGTATTATAATAATTCTTTTGTATTCTAATAAGGTTTTTATTCATTTGGCCCCTAAAACCATAAGCCATTTGCATTTGTCCTGTTATAATTTTTCATTGATCGGTTTAGCCCATAACACTCCCTTATGTCACAACATTATCTATTGAGCTTCATTTTTTCATCAGCCCCTATATCCTAGTAATTGACCAAGCCACTTATTTTTACACCTTTGTTATATGCCTATGTCTTCTCTCAAATAAGCACAAGTTGTATGGTGGTCCTTGTTCTCATCCATGTGGTTGCTCCTCATTTGAGCGCATCCATCCTTCATAACACATCTTATTGATTTTTACATACTTCTAAGTTGCGATAGTGTGCTCTTCTAATGTGTAGATTCCACTATCACCTTTTGGCCCAGTCGTGATATGTCTGTTGATCCACTATTGTGCCCTATTGCCAATATTTTATTAGAGTATTAGAATTTAGGAGATCATGGAGATAAGAGACAATCACAATGAACAATATGTTGTTGGCAACACAATGACAGACAACTGAGAGGAGGGGTGAATCAATTGTCACATAAATTACACTTAATAAAATTATTCTCAGATTTGATAATTAAACATGAAAGCATTGAACCATCAACACATCAGAAACACACATAACACCAAGATTTTTGCATGGAAACCCTATTATGGGAAAACCCATGGTGGAGGTTAATCCACAAGTTTATACTCTGTTAAAAGTATAGAGAATGGGGAATGCACTTGCATTTAGGCACACTGCCTAGAGCTCACTGCTCAAGTACAAAAAGGCTTACTGCCCAAAGGAAGACACATTGTCTTACAGTTACATTCAGATTAAATCCATCTAAAGATTTTGAACTGAGAAAATAACAACTGCTAAATGCCTGATTATAGTTCCGGTTAAATACATAAACTCTACTCACTCTTCTTCATACTTAACTTCTTCCTTCGAATGATCTAAACTTTATTCACACATAGCAATCACACTTCACCTCATACATGTCTCAAATAAGATAAAAAATTGCTCATATATATCCGCATCCAATAATAACATCATCTACATGTCGGCTTCAATAAAATATAAAGTAAATACAAATTATCGGCCCAAAACATAAATAATTATCAATGTGAATCAACCAAAGTCATCCACAACATAGTAGGGACCCAAAGTAACATTATCGAGCATGAAACACTTTCAAATATTATTCCTTGAAGATCCACAACATGCTACAATCACCTTGTCGACCATGAACATGAAAACCATGAATACACAAGAGAAAATATTCAATCGCGAGAACACCGATCAATGTGAACCAACAACATAGCTAGAGCATGATCTAGAAACATCCACATGCATCATGAATTACCATAGAATCATTCACATCAACCTGGATTATTAGAATCATATTATCTTCTTCCAGAAACACCAACGGCAGTAACAAAATAACTGTCAGAACATAGATACTCATAACTCGATCAAATATTTATGTGAACCTCTCAAACTTTCGGTGGATAAACTAGATACACCTGAAAAAAAACCCTTTAATCCACAACTTATGATCATCAATATATTGAACTTTCCATCATACTGATCTTCACTACTTTATAGACAACGTGCAACGTATCTTATTACAATTTTCTCAATATCCTCGACATATACAGTCTTAAAGAAATTAATGATAATAGTGTTGGCATCAATGAAAACCACATATCAACAATCTCCAAAAATTCCCAACAATCTCCCCCTTTGGAATTGATGGCAACACATGATGTGAAAAGCACCATCAACATAACTTTCTCTTAGCAGTTTCTCCCCCTTAGATTTTGAATCTACTTCCCGGATAATTCACAGTTTTTCACATGAATCTTCTCCCCCTTTGACATTAATGAAAAAGGTACACACAAGCTATGAACCACATATTTGAACATCTAACTACTCCCCCTGAGTAGCAACCACCACAACATCAATCTGAATCATAGGATATAACTATGAAATGCACAAACTGATGCAATGACTTGCATCTTAGTTCTGATAAGGAGGGGTAATCACCCCTATTTACCTCTGAGATACTCAAAAGTATCCTTAGGCAAAGGCTTAGTAATTATGTTTGCAATTTGTTCCTTAGTAGGAACATACTCCAGTCTGACTTCCTTTTCACTCACCTTGTCTCTCAAAAAGTGAAACTTGATAAATATATGCTTGGTTTTTGAATGCAGCACTAGATTCTTAGAAATGTTTATAGCACTTGAATTATCACAAAATACGGCAATAGGTTCATAATACACAACTTTGATATCTTTCAACATCTATTTCATCCACAATACTTGAGTATAATTTTTAGTAGCAGCAATGTATTATGCCTTTGTAGTGGATAAAGAAATGACATTCTACTTTGTACTTAACCATGAAATTAGTTTATTTCCCAAGAAAAATGTACCGCAACTAGTACTCTTTTTGTCATTCACATCTCCTGCCCAATCAACATTAGTAAAAACACTCAAAGTAAGGTCATCATCTTTAGGATACCATAGGCCAAAATCAACTGTCCCCTTCAAGTACCTAAAAATTCTCTTTACAACAGTCACATGAGATTCCTTAGGATCAACTTGAAATCTAGCAACAATGCATACAACATTCATGATATTAGGTCTAGTTTGAGTGAAATAAAGCAATCCATCAATCATGGATCTGTATCTAGTCTGATTTGCCTTAGGAGAATTCACTTGTTGTCAACTTACATCCGATCACCATAGGTGTACCAACTGGCTTTGAATCTTCCATACCAAATTTCCTTAGCAATTCTTTCACATACTTGGACTGAGATATAAAAATCCCTTTATCTAACTGAGTAATTTGCAATCCTAGAAAGAATTTCATTTATCCAATCATAGAAATTTCAAACTCACTCTGCATCTCATCACCAAACTTCATGCAAAAACTATCATCTCCTCCAAAAATGATATCAGCAACAAAGACTTCAACAATCAAATCTTTATCATGATCAATCTTGAAATATAAGTTATTATTAACAGTATCTTTACTAAATCCAAGCTTCAACAAATACTTGTCCAATCTGGCATACCATGCTCTTGGGGCTTGCTTAAGTCCATAGAATTTTTTCTTCAATCGACAAACCATGTCTCCTTGATTAGTCAATTGAAATCCATCAAGTTGCTCAATATATACTTCTTCATTCAGTTCACCATTTAGAAATGCTGACTTGACATCCATCTGATAATCCTTGAAGTTTTTGTAAGCAACATAGGCAAGAAGTAGTCTCATAGCTTCAATCCTAGCAACAGGGGAAAAAGTTTCTTCAAAGTCAATTCCTTCCATCTGAGAATATCCTTTACATACCAGTCTTGTTTTGTTTCTAATAACTTCACCTTTCTCATTTAGTTTATTCTGAAAGACCCATTTAGTTCCAATTACATTTTTGTCCTTAGGTTTAGGAACAAGAGTCCATGTTTCATTCTTCTCAATTTTCTGTAGCTCTTCTTTCATTGCTTCCATCCAATGTTCATCTTTGCATGCTTCATTTACATTACTTGGCCCAGTCTTTGATATCAAACAATATTCTTCTGCAATTCTTCTCCTAGTTTGAACACCTTTGTTCTTATCACCTATAATCTGATCTTCTGAATTACTTAGTCTTACATACCTTGGAGTCTTAGAATGTTCTTGAACTTCAGGCTCTTGTGATCTCTCTTCTGCACTTTTACTACTTCCTTCCTCTTGGCTTTCCTGATTCATCAGATTGATTTGCACTTGATTCTGAGTCTGATCAGTACTGAAATTTTGATCATTTGAATCATATCCACAGGTTCTGTATGGTCTAATTGTGTCTTCATCAACCTTTACATTATCACTTTCAACTACTTTCCTCAATCTCTTATTGAAGCACTGGTAGGCTTTACTTTTAGTAGAATAACCAAGAAATATTCCTTCATCACTTCTAGCATCAAACTTTCCTATATCTTCATCTCTTTTGATATAACATTTTCTTCCAAAGTTTTTGAAGTATCTAATAGTAGGCTTATGACCAAACCATAACTCATAAGGGGTATTACTAGTATCGCCTTTGACATATGCCCGGTTGAGAGTGTAAACGATAGTACTCACAACTTCTCTCTAGTAGATATGAGGAACATTTCCTTCCAACATCATAGTCCTTGCAACATCTAGAACTATCATGTTCTTCCTTTCCACAACTCCATTTTGTTGAGGGGTCTGCGGGGTAGATAATTGTCTCTTTATCCCATGTTCTTCACAAAAAGAATTAAACTCACCGGAAGTAAATTCACCACCTCTATCTGATCTCAGACACTTAATCTTTAGACATGTCTTTGTCTCAACCATAGTCTTGAAAATTTTGAATTTCTCTAGAGCTTCATATTTTTCTCTTAAGAAGGTAACCCACATCAATCTAGAATAATCATCAATGAGTAACATGAAATACTTATCTCCTTGTAAAATTTGATTCTAGCAGGACCACACAAGTCAATGTGCATAAGCTCCAATACTCCATTTAAACAATGTTGTTTGCTCTGAAACGAAACTCTAGTTTGCTTCCTCAACTGACATTCCTTGCATATGGTATTAGTAGGATTTACCAACTTAGGAATATCTCTCACAACCTAGGTAGAAATTATCTTGATAATATTGTCAAAGTTTTCATGACATAATCTTCTATGCCACAACCAACTTTCATCAACTTGAGCAATCAGACAACTTTTACTAGCAGTACTCAGGTGAAAAATATTGCCTTTTGTTTTTGTACTTGATGCAATCACATTTCCAGAATTCCCCAAAATTTTACACTTTCCATCCTTGAATTGAAGATTATATCCCTTCTCAGCCATCTATCCAACACTTAAGAGATTATGCTTCAAACCTTCAACATATAGGACATCATCAATATTATGCTTACCATCAAAAGAAATGGATCCTCTGCCACAGGTTACACCAACTTTGTCATCACCAAATCTTACAACGCCGCCATCATATTTTTCCAAGCTCACAAATTTAATTTTACCACTTGTCATGTGATGAGAGCATCCACTGTCGATCAACCATTCATCTTTTTCTTCAACTCTAGCTGCTAGAGCTTTCTCAACATTCATGCAACTAGTAGAATCAACAGGTACATGATTACTTTCCTTGATAGCAATAAACACAAACTCATCTTCACTTACATTCCCCTTATCAGATCCATCATTTATCAAACCTTCATCAACAACATAATAACATTTTCTTTGGAATCTAGGCTTGTTAGATCTCGACTTAGGAACTCTTTCTGGACACCTAAGTGAGGAAAAATGACCTATCTTATTGCAAGAAAAACATTTAAGAGGCAATTTTCCTTTATACTTACCTTCTCCTCTGGCTACTCTTTTGACAAGAAGTGCTTCAAGCTCATCTAGCTTTCTCTCTTCTTCTTCAATCTCTCTCATTTATTCCTCATACTTGAACACCTATCTAGAAGAAATTTCTCTCGGATCATATCTCTGCTTATCTTTCTCGGAGGTAGTAGCTTTGAATGCTGATTTTGTTTTAGGAAGAGCATCACCAAACTTACTTGAATCAAAAGAAGTAAGCTTACCAATCAACATGTCTCTGGTTACATTCGTCATAGTTTGGATCTCCTCAATAGGAGTAACTCTGTGTTTGTATGCAAAAGGAAAGGATCTGAGCACTTTAGCAACAATCTTCGATTCTTCCAATATTCCACCCGCACATCTGATGTTACATACAAGTTTATTTACTCTTTGCATGAAAACAATAATGTTCTCATCTTCACCCATTTTCAATGTTTCATATTTCCCTTTTAGACTTTGCAGCTTAGCAATTTTCACATGAGCATCACCTTCATACAAAGTTTTTAACTTTTTCTAGATCTCATAAGCAGTCTTCAAATCCATTACATTTGTCATCTTAGAATCAATCAAAGCACTTAGCAATTCTTCCTTAGCCTTAATATTTCACTCAACATCTTTAATCTCAATAGAAGTAGAAGGAACATTATGTGGGATGATATACCTATTCTTTTTAATGTTCCAAAAAGATTCACCAATACATCTCAGATGACACTCCATTCGAGTCTTCCACAGAGAATAATTTGTTCCATCAAATCTTGAACTATCCTTCTTGTATGTCGCCATCCCAGATCACCTCGAGCTATTAAACTTCTTCCAAGGAACCTGCTCTGATACCAATTGTTGGCAACACAATGGCAGACAACTAAGAGGGGGGGGGTGAATTAGTTGTCACAAATATTACACTTAATAAACTTATTCTCAGATCTGATAATAAAAAATGAAAGCATTAAACCATCAACACATCATAAAAACACTATTGATCATAAAAGCTTGTTCCTCTCCGATAGTCTTATGGGAAATTCAACAAGTTGGGGGACAATATGCACCTCATTCAATACCTCCTGGATTTTTATAGAAAGACGACTCTTCTCTGATTTTGGGAAAAGGGAAAGAGAAATGTAAACCAAAAAAAATGAAAGTGGCGATGCGCCAACGCTTTTATAACATTTCAAAAACCACAATCCTTCCTCTATGAGTGATATAAGAGACACAAAACACCACTTACCTTCATGGTTGGGAGGAGAATGAATAGAGGAGGCTTGATACAAGAACAAATGCAGTCATTCAATCGACCTGTAGGAAGTACGTATTAAGATCCAAATCAAACATAGAAGTTTTTCAGAATTAATAGAAAACATTAAAAAACAATATAAACCCTTCCTCTTAATATAGCATATTACGAATAAATGATAACCCTACAAAGAAAATGGAGAAATCCAAAGACATAGTCCAGTTTCTATATATTATAATTTAATCATATACACAAACAACATGGAAATTCGATAATCAAACTATTCAGACTAAGCAAGACATAGTGTTTTATCCTGGATGGAGATATAAAGAAAGAAACATTGACAAAGACCATTTCATGCACAATTTCAAATATTTCTTCAAAATAGCTCGTACTTCAAATTAAAATGAACTTTAAAATAGAGATCATATTCCAATCCAATAATAGTTTGATCATAAAATAGACATAATATGCCAGAGTGAAGCAATGTTCTATGCACTTTCTAACAAAAAATATTTCTACTAACTAAGAAAGCTCAAGGAAAAAAAATTTCGACAGGAAAACTTCAGAAACTTCTTCATTATGTTGTTGTCCTCAATATATAGCCGCCTAGAAGAGAAAAACACCGAAATTATCCCTTATTAATGACTGCCAGACGTACAAACCTGATGGCTTGGAAATCCGATTCTAGATATTTAATTAGCTCGTTGGAATCCTGCTTATCAACTTTTAGCTACCGCATTTATATCGTTTAGATATTTCCACAGGATTAGATCTTATAATCACTTTGATCCTAGAAAGACAGTCTGAAAAAATTCTTATCGATCACCCAAGTGGCTTTGGTGGCACCGACTCACGTCCCTTCATTGGAAAAATAAAAAACCATTCTGATGGATTGCAAGTGAACATTCCCAAGCTACGACTTCATAGCGCGAAGAGATGACGTGTCAGAAGGGTGGATAATCTCATATCTATGAAAAGTGGATGCAAGAAACATCCGCTAGGTCGACACGTGGTTCAACTTTCCACTAAGGAGAAAGCGATCACGAAGATATGTGCAACCACCACGTGGTGCATTGTGCGTTTGTCGGAAATAGAAAATCCTTGTGTGCAGATCATCCTAAAAACTAAAATAAAGCCGATAGACAAAAACATAGGAAAATTTTTGCTTGACAAACATAATACCAAGATTTTTGCATGGAAACCCTGTTAGGGGAAAAACCATTGTGAAGATTAATCCATAAGTTTATACTCTATTAAAAGTATAGAGAATGGGGAATTCACTTGCATTTAGGCACACTGTGTAGAGATCACTGCTCACGTATAAAAAATGCTTACTAACCAAAGCAAGACTCTGTCTTATAGTTACATTCAGATTAAATCCATCTAAAGATCTTGAATTGAGAAAACAACATCTGCTAAATGCCTGATTACAGTTCTGGTTAAGCACATAAACTTTTCTCACTCTTCTTCACACTTAACTTCTACCTTCAAGTGATATGAACTTTATTCACACATAGCACTCACACTTCACACTTCACCTCATACATGTCTCAAATGAGATAAACAATAACTCATATATATCCGCAACCAAGAATAACATCATCTACTTGTCAGCTTCAATAAAATATAAAGTGAATACAAATTGTTAGCCAAAAACATAATTAATTATCAATGCAAATCAACCAAAGTCATCCACAACATAGTAGGGACCCAAAGTAACATTCTCAAACATGAAATACTTTCAAAGATTATTCTTCGAACATCCACAACACGCTACAATCACCCTGTCGGCCATGAACATGAAAAACATGAATATGCAATAGAAAATATTCAATTGCGAGCTCACCAATCAATGCGAACCAACAACACAAATAGAGAATGATCTAGAAACATCCGCAAGCATCATGAATTACCATTGAAGCATTCACATCAACTCAGATTACTAGAATCATATTATCTTCCAGAAACACCAGCTATAGTAACATAATAACTGTCGAAACACATATACTAATAACTCAATCAAATCTTTATGTGAACCTCTGAAACTTTTGGTGGATAAACTAGATACACTTGAAAAAAAACCCTTTAATCCACAACTTCTGATCATCAATATAATGAACTTTCCATCATATTGATCTTTACTACTTCACAAACAACCTACAACATATTTTACTACAAATTTCTCAATATCCTCGACATATACAGTATTAAAGATATTAATGATAATAGTGTTGACATCAATGACAACCACATACCAAGAATTCCCAACATATGCAACTATTGTATTTAGAAGACCCAAATGATAATGAGTACAAGGCCTTACATATATAGGCAAGGATGATAAAATCCACCTATAAGGTGAATTGACAAGTGCCCCATGAAGTGGCACAAATGAGTAGACAAACATCTTATAGGTGTCAACCTTAGGAACACTTGAAGTGTGAAAACCAACAACCTGTATGACCAAGTCATCAAATTTGTGTGCTAAGTGTTGAGTGACCTTTGAGGTGAGATGGAAAGAATTTCAACCTCAAAAAGGTATGTGCATGAGGTTAACCGAATAACTTGGTAACATCTATAGGTCTAAAAGGTTGCACATTCAATTAGACAAGATGTTGTCTAACCTCATCAATCTAAGTGCTCTTAAGTATAATGAATAGATTAATTATTCACACTAACACCCCCCTTACGTGAGACTTGGTGAGATCACAAAAGTGCAAATAGATAGACATGGGTCTCGTCTAGAGGCCATATTAGGTACTCATGTACAATGCATTCTCTCATAAATGGAGAAAAAGGAGAAAACCTAGTGGGAACAAAATACATCTAAAAAAAAGAATTAGAAGGATTTAAGACCTTCTGAAAATATGTACCTTGATGATAGGAACATGATGATGATGAACTCTTGAAGCATATAGAAGTTGTAAACTTTGCCGATGATGAACTGGTGTTTGCTGGAATCAATGAATCTCCAAGTAATGTAGATCAAGATGTGAGATACAAAATAGTACATGAGTGAACATATGAACACTACTCAACCAATGTACACAAAGTTCATCAAACTCTATGAAGTCGATAATACAAATAGTACTTTGATGAGGAGTATTATAATGTTACAATGTGATCCACTGAAATAATCCCCCATTAGAGAGATCAAGATAGAAGGTTCACGAGGCCTTACAAAAAGAATATTATTCCATTTCTTTATTGAAATAAGCATTATCATAACACATTATAGTCCCCCCTTAATGCTAAGAGAATATAAGCAAAACCAACTAAAATCGAGAGTGTGCAAGGAATGCAAAGATTTATAAGAAACTTAGAAAGGGTGTGCTCCAAAGAACACTCACATGTGGTGAGAATATTGAGAATTTGTTGTTATGATGGTACAACCCCCCATTACACTTTATAATTCAGTGTAAGTACAGTAATTTCCCAAATTCCCTTCACACATTCCGTTTGTGGCACTTTATATGAGTGCATTTACAAGCATTTTTGTTGCTACAAGTTCTTCAAAGTTCATTGTCATGAGGTGGATTATGAAGAAAAGATTAAGTTATGTCTTGCAAACCTCAATAAAATAAAAACCATAAAAATTAAAACCACCATTATGATGTCCCCCCTTTTTCCAAATTCATTGCAAATACAATTTTTGAAACTCAACCATCAATGCTTAATGTTATACCCACTTAAATTTTTTAATAAACCATTCCAGGTAATTAATAATTTTAATATTATTTAGATTAGGTATATATTGTACTATTACACTTAATTATTTATCTATGCTGATTTATTAAATGCACATGTCCTTGCAACTTTAGATGATAAAAAAACACTGGGCAACATAGGTTACCATTTTTTATTGATCTTAACCAAACACCAACAAAAATGGATGCAAATCTAATGACGATGAGGGGGAGGGAGATGCAAATTTAGAGGATGTAGATGGGGTTTTATCTTAGGTTTTTTTAATTATGTCCATGCACTACTTGGGTTGTTGGATTCAGGTGTTTGTGGATGAGGCCATTTTGTCGGCATTGTGAGTTTTCTAGGCTATCTTTCATGCCCATGTTCTGCTATGAGATTTTGTGGTGTTGTTGGGTTGGATGGAGGTGCTTTGGTGGATCCGTATGCAAGTGAAAATGTGTATGCAATTGTTTTGAATTTCATTTAGGGTCTCTTGGGGGGCACCCCTTGTGTTTTTCTATTGTCGACCTTATTTTATCTTTCAAAGCCTTCATTGTTTAAGAGGCATGATGCACCGAATATTTATCTTGTAGTGCCTTTACCCTCTCCTTCCTCATTGTTTGCACCTATAGAAGATGAGATTACTAGTTCTTCCTATGGTATTTTTAGGTCTCTTGGTGGAGGGTCATCTCAAGAATATTTTGAGCCCCACTTGCTCTAGCTCATTGGAGGAGGATCTGAGAATGATATGGATTAGTGTGCTAGTGGGTCAGGGCTAATTTTTGAGTCAGACATTGCCATGTCAGATCAAGGCTCAGTTGTGCATAGGACGGGACTAGCCTTGACCTTGTTAAAGGCAATAAAATGGGTATTCCTAACAAGTATCTCATGGTAGAGTAGAGGCATAGAATGAAAGTCCACCTTTTTATGCTTTGTTCTATGGTTCCCAAGTTTTCAAAGATGGTTAAACTCAACATCCACCATTACATGCTTTGTTATGTTTCAAAGTTGGTAAGGGTGTCTTTTTTGGGCATTGCATTTTTGTATTTAAATGATCACTTGCAGTGGTTCAATGATCTTTAGGATATCACTTATTGGGAGGATGAGGATTGTATTCCTTCTTTGTTTTGCTCTGGTATAGCGGTGTGGTTTGAGTTGTTGTCATCATCTTCTAGTTGGGGAGGCAATTTGGTAATTGTTATGGTTTCTCCTCTTTTTTCTTCTTTTGTCAATTCGCGACTTCTAGAGCTTGATGCCTATAGAGACCTTTATTGTGGGAATTGTGGGTTGTTGGGCCCGCCTTTCATTCCATTTCTCTTCTCTTTTCGATAGGTAAGCTTGGGATTTTGTGTTTGTGTAGTTCTCTAATGATTTTGTAGCCTTCGTCATGTTCTTTTCCTATCTAGCTAGTTTCAAGGTCCTTTTGGGCTTGGTTTTTTTGAGATTCAATGGGTTTGACCCATTGTTTTGCTTCGTTTCAAGAGTTTTGTTTGATATTGTTTCGATCCCCTTGGGGTTTGAAGCAAATGTTGTGGATATTTATGGGGCCATATAGCTTTGCAATTTGGTTTCTCCCATGCTCTTTGGTGATTGGGTGCTTTGATCTTCTTGGTTTGTTTCGGGCCTTCCCCATGTGCTACTTTCATCTCCATGCAGTATTTGGAGGCATTCCAGCCTCCTTGGCTTGTGGTTGGGCTCCACCTTTTTATGTCACCATCCCTTTGTGGTTTTTGGAGATGGAGTCTTTAGCATGAAAGATGGTTCTTTATATTCTATGAATGGGTCAAAGGTATCTTGCTTTCATAGGAATGGTTGTTTATGTGTTATTATCCCTATATTGTCCAAGTTTTGTGTTGGATCCTATGTGGGTTTTCATTGAGAATGCTTTTAACGTTGGAGTTTTAGAGTTTGATTTCTCGCGTTGTGGGTGGTGTTGTTCTTCACTTTTTTGTTGGTGTTGGAACCCTCTATTAGGGTTTTAGGGGTGGAGTTCTTTCTTCTCTTTCACTTGTTTTTCTTAGAAGGATTTTGGTGGGATATTCCTTGTACGTGCTAGATGCCTCGGGTCTTTTGGTTAAGTTTGATTTCACTTTTGCTAGGTTTTTGTCTTCCCAAGGTTTGATCTCTTCAAGAAGAGATTTTTCTTGTCTTTCCCCAACTTTCTTTCCAGAGTCTGCTATTGAGGTATGAATTTCTCGTATTGAAGTGGAGATTATTTTTGGGAGAGGCTGGGGTATTTCTTCTTCTACTACTTATCCTATTATGGTGGTGTCTTATAATTTTGGGTTCAAACCTCATTGATTATTTGTTGTTGATTTTGGGTCATTCCAAAATTTGTTTTCAATTCCTCACTCCAGTCAAAATTTGTGTTGGCCTCATTGTTCTCCTTGTTGTTTGGGACACTTGTTTTGTTCACTATTTTTCCTCATCTCACTGTTTTTGATATTTTTTTATCATTTTCCTTTATGGATGATTTGTAACGGGTATGGGCCCTTCCCGTCTTTACCATAATCAAAACAATGGATTTAATGCAAGCTAAAGATGGTAAGGAAATTATGAAAATATTTTCTAACAATTTTTTTTATAATTTTTTTTAATAAATTTAATAACTAAACTATGTAATTTACAGGTTTTGATGACACTGTAATATGTTCAACACTATTATGGATAATCAATACAATTTATTGTACTTTCAACTTATATTTTATATTTACAAAATTGGCTCATTGGCCTAATTATATTTAATGTCATTATAACTGAGGTTCATAGTTGTTGACCCATTAAATATTATTAATTACTAATTGATTCAATTTTTATACTTGTTTATGTACTATAGATATTAATCCATTAATAAAAATGACTTAATTTTTCTTAATGTATACTTACATTCATAATTATAAGGTATGTTTTTAATTATTATTAAGAGTAAGAGATTTTTTATAGCTAGAATCTGGAGTATGCTACAACTATTGGTTTCAAACATTACTCTTTGTTTTATGGTACAAAGGCCATAATGCTTATTGATATTAAGATTCCATCATCATGTGTTTCTCTTTGTAATACAAGGTCTTAGTACTATCCATGTAAATAATTTGGTGACCTATTCAACTTGAGGAAAACATTTACAAAGTTGATAAATGGATTAAAAAATAAGATAGGAACCCTTGAAAAGCTAAATATTTAAAGTAAAAGGAAATTTCTAAAATAAGTTGTATTAGTTCTTGATCTACCATAAAGTGAAGATGTATTTATTATAGATAAGAGTTCAAATAAGTACAAGCTAAAGGCCCATATTTATACTAAGTATGTACAGTATGGATAGGCCAAAGATTGTACATCTTATTTGTACAAAGTATGCACATTATGTATAGGCCAAAGGTCGTATAAGTTATTATACAAGTTTACATAGTGTGCATAACTATGAATGTATTTATACATAATATGTAAAAGTTTAAGGATTTAAAAAAATTTACACAATATGGATAGGTTGAAGGCCTTAACTATTTATATGAAGTATTCATAGTATAAACAGGTCGAAGGCCTTAAATATTTATATGAACTATTCGAAGTATGTAAATGAAAAACCCTTAACCATTTGTAAAATATATAAAATGCATACAAGGGTATGTGCAGGATCTTCATGAAAAAAACAGGCCCTTAAGTGGCAATAAAATTCAGAAAAATCAGAGTTAGGCAACTTGACATAAAAATTTGAATAAGTTATCTATATTATTTCAAAAATATGTAAGAATAGAATTTGTATAAAATTGAATGTAGTTTCTAAACTACTAGGTTTATTTAGAAAAAAAAAATCTATTTAGTGAAAATTTAAAATTTCAATGCAGTAGCACTTAAATTTCAGGGAAAAAATAAGAAGTAGGTGTCTGTCTGACCACCCTAACCACAATAAAATGATAATATTTTCTTATAATATTTTAGATATAAGTAAAGGACTCATGTCCCGATGTGATGCATATTTTTTTGTAATTTTTTTCCAACTAAATAATTAATTATGAATTTTTTATTACAACTTTAAAAAAATATAAAAACTCGTACGTCTAACCACCTTAACTTGGTCAAAACTTCATGAAATTCAATTTTTTTTTAATCCTATAGTATGCGAAGCATAGAATGTGACACATGTTTCAGATTCAAAAAATGTGATACCATTTGAAAGTTATATATTTTTTTCAATCAACCTATCAATTAGGACTTTACTCGTAATTCAAATAGAAAATGAATAATAATTATTTATTAAATTAAAAATAAAGCATAATTCATATTGGTGGAAAGCTGAGAATCTCCTTTTAAAACGCTTTTCGTTTCATCAATTTTGGGTAAAAAAAAAGTCATCAGCCACATGGGCCATCATATCACTTATATATCGCCACTTTTTGACCCATCATGATCCTACACATACCCACAATCAAAAGCCTTAACTATTTATTCAATGTTTACACAATGTTCATAGACTGAAGGACTTCACTATTTAGACAAATTTTACACAATATTCATAGATATTAAAATGACATATGTGATAGGTCAAATGACCATTCATTGTTTATAAATATACATAACAAGTTGAAATCCTCTATGAATTAATTATAAAAGTTGATAATTGACTAGAAAATGAACTGAGAAAATAGGGTTCCACCTTTTGGGAGATGGAACTAGGAGGACCTATTTCACTCTTAGTTCATTAAAGGAAACCCTAGAGACCTCAACCAAGTGACTCAATTAAGGGAAGGAATACACAATAACAAGGGTGTGTACGATTTCCTTAAGTATGATTAAAAGGGGGGTTCACCATAAGCAAATGCTTAGAAAGAAAGAAATGAAAGAAATATGAAAATCTAGCTATGTGACCTAGAAAATGGAACTTGAAATAAGAATAATACACTATGAGAAACAGAAAGGTACCTAGAAGATCAAAGATGATTAAACAAGGCTTGAAAACCCTAAAAATTGCTACTTTTGAGGTGTACTGGGACTCATACGCTAGACTGGGCGATTTAGTCCCCATATAGGGTTTCTGGGTGGGATTTGCAATCTCTAGGTGACTGGTCAAAATCTTTTGAAAACTGGTAAAATGGTTGTACTGGGAATCATACGCCTAAACTGTTGTAAAGTGTCCTGCTTTTTTGCAAAGTGTCTCAAAGTAAAATTTTGAATTGAAACTTTGTGACCCTCTGAAGATGGATTAAATAAGAACTTTCCCATTGTTTTCATGTAAATAGGTTGGATGTCTTTCTCTAGATTTGAGTTTCCATGATCCTTGACAACTTTGAAAACATTTTCAACTTTGTCATTTTGGTACTCTTGAAGACTTCAAATCCACTTTTTCTTCAACCTATAAACCCGCAATCACACAAAGAGAGGAAAAAAATGTTATTTTGTTAGGGAATGGGGGTTTTCCTTTGTCAAACCCCATTTTGGTAATCAAAACTTAATGAGAAATGAAGCATGAATGAAATGAAACATGAAACATAAGATGAAACAATAGAACCTTGTTTGAAACCTTGTAGATTTGCAAATAAGCATGAAGTGGCCTCAATGGATGTAGATCTTGATCATGATTTTTGATGAAAGATAATTCTTTTGAATACTTAAATTGATCTTGAACAATACATCATAACATTAGTCCAAAACCACATGCATGATGCATCAAGCCTTTGGCATGATAATGGATCTTGATTGCTGCAATAATCTTGTTCAAATCTACCCTTGGATGCTCTTGAAAAGCTCTTGAATGACTTCTTGAATACTTTATAATTCTCTACAATGCTCTTGTGAAATCATAGGATGCTTGAATTAAAATTTATAGGTGAAACTAAGTGAAATAGCCTTGTATTTATACTTGTTTATGCCAAATTTCTCAAAATTACAACACTACAAACTGACATTAGATCTAGGATAATAAAATCCCACCAAAATTTTTATTTAAATTAGGTCCTAGTTAAAGTGGGACTCATACGCCTGCTAGGGCGTATGAGTCCTAGTGTCTTAAACACAAGACACAAACTCCAAGAAGTGTCTTGTTTAATGTGAAATTTGAAATCAGGTCCCAAGACCTAGGTGGGACTCATACGCCCAAGGTGGCGTATGAGTGCCAGATCACTAAATTTGGAACACACAACCTAAAGAATTAAATTATGATTTGTCATTTGTTAAATGTCAAGATTATCCATAGTATGTCTAGCTCACCATCGTGCAAGATTAAGTGACAACCGATTCAAATAATGTCTTCTAAGCCTCGACCAAGATCTATTAGCTAGTCGATAAGGTGCTAAACTTAAGTATCATCCATGAAAGGAAATTCGTTTGGCCATGTGACTCAAATGGTGGTCGACACTACACAAACATTCGGCTCAAGGTCGTAAACAACACAGATAGAAAAATATATTTTACTATGCTATTGAGTTTGTTCGATAGTATTAAAAGTTCATACTACTAGCATTTGATGGAAATGATAATAAAATCAAGCTTATTTCCACAAGGGATCGATTTACCTTGAAATCAAGCTTTTTGTAAAACTTTCCACTAAGTTTTCTACTTCCACGAGCTCTTTTTCCCTGCTTTTTTCCTTCGAGCTAGTCGATTCTATTCGTTGTTATTTTTCTTGTGTTATGCCCTTCAAGATAGAAACATTTTTGCATGAAGCTGAGCCATTTCCATTACCGCCCACTATCTGATTCAAATTAATCAGCCATAATGTGTTTCCAGGCCACGACATGGGGAATCTTCCCATATTTCCCATTGAATTTTCAATTAAATTCGATAATGTTCAATTTTTGATTTTCAACTTCAATTTCCTATTATCATATAATATATATATGTATATATATACCACAAACACACACACACACACACACACACACACACACACACACACACACACACACACACACACACATATATTGATGTGTATAATTACATATTTGTTATACACTTACATTTACATACTCATTTCGATATATTTATATATTTTCTAGTAAATAACAAAAATATATTGAACTTTTATTTCATTTTTCGAGCATCAATGATATTATAATGAAATCATATCTTATTTCATTTTATTTTCCAAATTACACACATTCATTCATTTGGTAAGCCACATTTCATTTTCTTTCAAATTCAAACCCACACAGATTTAGGATAGACAATCAAATAACAATTATATGTGTTTTTGCTTCTCAAGTCTATTATTTTCAATCAGCTCAATATAATTTCCTATATGAACTTAAATGCATTTATCATGCCATTTCATGGTGTGTGCACCTAGATTCCATCTAGCTTACTATTCAACTATGTTCTCGTCCTTCAACTCGTCACCCTGCAACTGCACACACTTGCACTTGCAAAATTCATCAGTAACGTTCAATTCCTACATTCCTACTTCAACTGTGTTCTCATCCTTCAACCCGTCACCCTGCAACTGCACACACTTGCACTTGCAAAATTCATCAGTAACGTTCAATTCTTGATAACATATAAGATAATTGAAAGAGATCGCATAGTCAACATTAGTCAACTTCTTTCACTCTATTAAATTGAAAATTTTAAAGTTTCCATTTTATATATTGAATTTCTTCAATAATTCAATTTACCATATTATAATTAATATGCAATAATATTGGGTTATAAAAAATATCATGCTCTCGGAGGAAATCAAACCCAATGACACGAGGGTGATCCCACAATAGTGGTTTAAAATTTTTGGGCAAACTGGACACTGCAATTATTATTTTTAACTAAATCTTCACTTTCGGGCTCTTGTATTGGCTAAACCGTGAGGAATTTGAAAATGATGCAAACTAGAGTCTCATCACATTTTGTCTGTAGATTCTAAAAATATTTTTTTTGAAAATTTTTGGAATCAGATTGCACTTTTTTTTCCATCTCCCACGAAAACTAGGTTTTTTTAGAAATCAACATTTTTAAAAAGTGACGCTCACTGTATACAACATAAATTTTTTTTATATGAAGGATAAAATTCTAAGTTTTTCGAATTTAGATTTGTAACTATGATATATAGCGCTTGCATTTGGTCTCATAATTTTTTATTGAATATTTTTTCCTTAATCAAGTTTCAAAGTCAAACCAATTGCAATTCAGACATATGTGGACTGTATAAAACATAACTTTTTCTGTATGAATCGAAATTCAATTTTTTTTTTTTAATGGATCAAGGACATCAATACCCAGCCTCAACATATTTTTAAAATTTTTATTTTGATAATTTGTTATTTTTCCACATGTGCAGACCCAAGATTTTGATTTTCAGTGAAAAACCTATGTTTAATAAAACTAAAAAATAAAATACATAATAAAAGAAAATCATATTAAAACTATATTCGACGGATAGCTCATTCTGAGGAATATCATTATCTAGCTGGTTTTCTGAAGTTTTTTGCATTTTTAAATTCAAATTGAGCTTCGAACGATAATTTTTTACCAAAAAAAACTATTTTTTGAGAAGCTAGGGTAAAAGGGGGGTTCGGCTGAACCCCTTTAAAATAATAAGCGAAATTATTTTAAAGGTGTTCGGCCGAACCCACCTGAAATTGGTTCTAAGACGAGTACAACATAAAAAATATATATAATCTATAGCAATAAGTGTATCCCTTAGATATATAAAATAAATAAAATTGAGAAGATGGATCAACATGAAAATATAATAGTTCAAACTATCACATGTTGTAATGTACACTCATATTTTTGATGAAAAATAGTCATGAGTAATGCACGTGTTATTTTCTTCATGTAATACCTGATAAAATTATTGTGTACTATAAAGTGTATTTTTATTGATTTGGGGTAATTTTAATTTAATGACTCATTTATCTATAAGATGGGAGGGGCAAGTTTCTTTAATTTTTTAGCATTCTAGTCCTTACATATTCCTACTCTTGCATGTACATAGATCACATCGTGCATAGTCCTTGTATGCACATATATATCATTTCACCTAGTTCTTGCATGTACAACCCCTTGCATATATCAAGATCATATCACCTAAGTTCCAAGTTGCATACTTTCCATGAATTTAGTCATTTGCATATTCATCATTGATCAAATAGAACCCTTAGCTCTTGCACAAGCTGGACACTACTCTTCATAGGTCTCAAAATCAACCCATTTGCTATCTATCACCCACATCACTTAAGGTTTATCATAGACTTTCAAGTTAGGAAACATGTCGGGTTATCCTTGCTCGTCTAGGAAAATCCTTTTGGAGTCCATCATCTCCTACATACCCTCTCTTGGTAATTGGTCCCTTGTGTTTATCCATCATATCACAAGTCAATCCTTGAATCGTAACCAAATTTGGACCTAGAGTTGCATTTGACCTCTTGGATTCTTAATTTATCACATCATATTGGATACCATTTTCATTGCATTCTAGTCCTTACATATTCCTACTCTTGCATACATAGATCACATCACATAGTCCTTGTATGTACATATATATATATTTATTGTTTTATAACTTGAAAATTAGATTTTGTTCAGTATTAATAGATAGGGATTGAAGGTTGAGACACAAATCCTAACGATCACTCGTAATGGATGTACCTTATCTAAGAAAAATAAAATATTTAAATTTACTAGATCTTGACTATCTACTTAGGTACAAAGAGGCTCATAGACTTACCACACTATCTAATAACATGCTATTTTTTATGGAAACCATAACATTCTTATATGTTATATAACATGATTGAATTATAGAACTTATAGTAACAAGTCTAAAACTTAGTTACTAGCATGCATAAATTTAATTGCATTAAAACATGAAAATATAATAGTTCAAGCTATCATGTTGTAACACACTCATATTTTGATGAAAAATAGTCATGAGTAATGTGTGTTATTTTCTTCATGTAATACCTGATAAAATTATTGTGTACTATAAAGCACGTATTTTTATTGATTTGGGGTAATTTTAATTTAATGAATCATTTATCTATAAGATGAGAGGGGCAAGTTTCTTTAATTTGCTAGCAATTTGAGTTCAAAATTAAATCACTTTTATTTTCATTTAAATGTTGAATCATTTTTTTAGTTATAATCTAAAATTTGAATCTGTTGACACCTCCAAACAATCATCTCTAAGTTGAAATAAATTATGCACAGTAAATTTAATGTTGAATGAAATGCATAAAATAAACCCCTCAAATTCTTGTTTTAGCATGTGTCCAGCTGGAATTAGCTAAATGTTATTTTAATTGTTTTTTTTTCTTTTCAACTCGCATTTTACACACATTGGTTAAAAAAGAACATACATGCAAATGCATATGGGTTAAAAAGAATAACACACTTTGTTTTTCATTGGGTTTAAAATTAACTCTTAGATTGAAAACACTACAAACGGTTAAAAATAACCCCTTTGCTTGAAAAACACAACAAATGGATAAAATGAACCTTGTGCATTCTCTGTTTGTTCACATTTTGATTTTGGTTTAAAAAGAACACCATGCGAGTGTGATCTGAAATATTCATGTGCTCTCTCTTTGTTTTTAAACAAAGATCGATTGAACTATGAATATTTTGGTTCACTTTTGTTAAGCCTTAGATCTTGGGCCTGCTTTGGTGGGAAAAAGTACTCACCCCAAAGTGACTCAAACCGAGAACGCGCTAAAGCCAAGTGATGCCCAACCGGTATATAAATTTGAATGTTAAGGAAAACTTAGCATTACAAAACTTCCTACAGACCAACAATTGACTCCCCAGTACCCTTGTGGTGCGTTGAAACCTGCAAACCCTAACCTCTGTAGACTGGGATGATAATGCCTCTTGCGTGGCCTTCTGAACAAGTGCCCGAAATAAATCCTTTGTTTCAGAAAACCACAAACCTTCTATTCTTTGGTGCAGCAACGGTCATTTCCAAGCAACCGCACCTGCGCAGTTCTTAGTAGAAATGATCAATCTGCCATGGGAGTTTCATGGAGATTGGAAGCTTGGTTGCCCTGAGAAGTGAGTGCACTGTAAGGGGGAGCCCGTGGGGCCAAGCTTCTGAATTTCATTCACTAAGGATATGCAGTTCGTGGGATCCATAAGAATATTGTCCTTGCAGCCTTACAATTTTTTTTGTAAATGTCTTCTACGTGGTTGAATTTCATTCTTTACAACACCACATTTTTGCCAACTATTTTCAGACAACATGAACAAATGAACATCATCCTCCAAATCTGAATCAACACAGTCAAACTGAAATAAATTCCTTGCAATCTGCTTGAAATTTTGTCTAGTGTGAAAATCTCACCAGGTTGTCATTCTGTCATCTTCAATCTCATCTGTCCATCCAAAATTGCATTTTCCATAAAATATCAATTTTGTTCTCATTTCGACACCTCTTAATTTGATCACATCACATAGTCCTTGTATACATATATATCATTTTGAACCTAGTTCTTGCATACATGTACAACCTAGGTTGCATATATCAAGATCATATCGTGCCTAAGTTCCAAGTTGCATACATTCCATGAATTTAGTCTTTTCCATATTCATCATTGATCAAATAGAACCCTAATCTCTTGCACAAGTTCCACTACTCTTCATAGGTCTCAAAACCAATCCATTTTTTATCTATCACCCACATCACATAGTCCTTGTATACATATATATCATTTTGAACCTAGTTCTTGCATACATGTACAACCAAGGTTGCATATATCAAGATCATATCGTGCCTAAGTTCCAAGTTGCATAAATTCCATGAATTTAGTCTTTTCCATATTCATCATTGATCAAATAGAACCCTAAGCTCTTGCACAAGTTCCACTACTCTTCATAGGTCTCAAAACCAATCCATTTTTTATCTATTGCCCACATCACATAGTCCTTGTATACATATACATCATTTTGAACCTAGTTCTTGCATACATGTACAACCCAGGTTGCATATATCAAGATCATATCGTACCTAAGTTCCAAGTTGCATACATTCCATGAATTGTCTTTTCTATATTCATCATTGATCAAATAGAACCCTAAGCTCTTGCACAAGTTCCACTACTCTTCATAGGTCTCAAAACCAATCCATTTTTTATCTATCGCCCACATCACATAGTCCTTGTATACATATATATCATTTTGAACCTAGTTCTTACATACATGTACAACCCAGGTTGCCTATATCAAGATCATATCGTGCCTAAGTTCCAAGTTGCATACATTCCATGAATTTAGTCCTTTCCATATTCATCATTGATCAAATAGAACCCTAAGCTCTTGCACAAGTTCCACTACTCTTCATAGGTCTCAAAACCAATCCATTTTTTTATCTATCGCCCACATCACATAGTCCTTGTATACATATATGTCATTTTGAACCTAGTTCTTGCATACATGTACAACCCAAGTTGCCTATATCAAGATCATATCGTGCCTAAGTTCCAAGTTGCATACATTCCATGAATTTAGTCTTTTCCATATTCATCATATATCAAATAGAACCCTAAGCTCTTGCACAAGTTCCACTACTCTTCATAGGTCTCAAAACCAATCCATTTTTTATCTATCACCCACATCACATAGTCCTTGTATACATATATATCATTTCACCTAGTTCAAGTGCATACATGTACAACCCAGGTTGCCTATATCAAGATCATATCGTGCCTAAGTTTCAAGTTGCATACATTCCATGAACTTAGTCCTTTCCATATTCACCATTGATCAAATAGAACCCTAAGCTCTTGCACAAGTTCCACTACTCTTCATAGGTCTCAAAACCAATCCATTTTTTATCTATCGCCCACATCACATAGTCCTTGTATACATATATATCATTTCACCTAGTTCAAGTGCATACATGTAACCCAGGTTGCCTATATCAAGATCATATCATGCCTAAGTTCCAAGTTGCATACATTCCATGAATTTAGTCTTTTCCATATTCATCATATATCAAATAGAACCCTAAGCTCTTGCACAAGTTCCACTACTCTTCATAGGTCTCAAAACCAATCCATTTTTTATCTATCGCCCACATCACATAGTCCTTGTCTACATATATATCATTTTGAACCTATTTCTTGCATACATGTACAACCCAGGTTGCCTATATCAAGATCATATCGTGCATAAGTTCCAAGTTGCATACATTCCATGAATTTAGTCTTTTCCATATTCATCATTGATCAAATGGAACCCTAATCTCTTGCACAAGTTCCACTACTCTTCATAGGTCTCAAAACCAATCCATTTTTTATCTATCGCCCACATCACATAGTCCTTGTATACATATATATCATTTTGAACCTAGTTCTTGCATACATGTACAACCCAGGTTGCATATATCAAGATCATTTCATGCCTAAGTTCCAAGTTGCATACATTCCATGAATTTAGTCTTTTTCATATTCATCATTGATCAAAGAGAACCCTAAGCTCTTGCACAAGTTCCACTACTCTTCATAGGTCTCAAAACCAATCCATTTTTTATCTATCACCCACATCACATAGTCCTTGTATACATATATATCATTTTGAACTTAGTTCTTGCATACATGTACAACCCAGGTTGCCTATATCAAGATCATATCATGCCTAAGTTCCAAGTTGCATACATTCCATGAATATAGTATTTTCCATATTCATCATTGATCAAATAGAACCCTAAGCTCTTCCACAAGTTCCACTACTCTTCATAGGTCTCAAAACCAATCCATTTTTTATCTATCGCCCACATCACATAGTCCTTGTATATGTATATATATCATTTTGAACCTAGTTCTTGCATACATGTACAACCTAGGTTGCATATATCAAGATCATATCGTGCCTAAGTTCCAATTTGCATACATTCCATGAATTTAGTCCTTTCCATATTCACCATTGATCAAATAGAACCCTAAGCTCTTGCATACCCTCTCTTAATCATTGGTCCCTTGTGTTTATCCATCATAACACAAGTCAAGCCTTGCATCGTAACTAATTTAGACCTAGATTTGCATTTGACCTCTTGCATTCTTAGCTTATCACATCATATATCATACCATTTTCATATATCCCATCTTAGAATCATATCCTTTTCAAATGCATTTTTTCCATGGAATTCTTAAGTTCAAGAATCTTTAATTTCATTTGATTTCATATGTTCAACTCCACTTATATATCATCATCTCTCACTTTCTTTGCACAATATTTTGTGACATGAAATGGCTCAACAAGTTCTCAATAGAGTTGACCCAATCTGAATGGACCAGCGAATCAGGTTGAAGAACACATGGACCTTGAAGATAGGGAGGGCCGAAGGATTCAAACAATACATGTAGAGAGGGTCAAGATCGCTGCCTACATGGATAACATATATAAAATGAAATAAGGTAAAACAAATTTCTTATAGAAATTTAGATCATTTACTTGAAATGGATATGGAGAAACTGAAATGTTATGCCGACCAACCTATAAATAAAAGTAAGAGGTCAATAACTAAATCTGTAAATAGAATAATCCATGATCATTTCAATCATCTTGAAACACTTGAGAAAACCCAATTGTTATCATGTTTACTTCTTCGTGATGAGCTGAAAGAGTCATTACAATTGATGGGTGTATATTCTGCGGTGTATATTCTGCATCGAATAAGAGGAAACACATGACACTGCAAAAAGATACTGTTGAAAATTTAAAAAAGATTTAGATTCCATTGGGAAAAGATCTCGATCAGTGGATAAGGCCATTGCAAGAAAGGTGATTTTGACATCTATTTTAAATAAAGAAATATCCAGAAAAAGAAAAATGTTAGCACTTTCCACTGAATTTGGTTACAGTAGAACCACACTAATAAAATATGAGAAAAAAAGAAAGGTTTTAGATGATAGTTGTGAAGGCAATTGGGCAATTATGTGTAGAGCTCCCCATTTTGACAGGATTGAAGATGTTGTTAGGAGCTCGATCTCAAGTTTTTGGAATGATCAGACTCGTCCGTCATCAAATACTAGAGATGTTATGAGGTACAAGATTGGACCTGGTATTTATGAAGAACATATTAAACATTGGCTAGACATAACACAACTTGAGATGTATATGAACTTTTGTAATATGTATCCTCATATAAAGATTGGGAAAACAATGTTTCAAAGGTTAAAGCCATATTATGTGAAGATAAACAAGTTTTTTGAAACTTTTTGTTGTCATTATCACATTGAATTTGATCTCTACTATCAGGTGTTTCGAAAGATGACAGAAGAAAGATATGGTTTTGAAAAGGCACCTCCTAAATAGGTAAGTTTGTTCATAAAGGATCTATTATATGATCATGAAAATGGACCTCAAATAAAATGCATAAAAGGACTCTGTGAAACATGTGGAAATTTGGCTAACTTTCCTTCAACAAATGAAAATGCTGACCTGATTCAGACAGTAAATTGCAAGAGTTACAAGTATGTAAAGTTTCAAACAAATTTTGGTAAAGAATCCACAAGGTTAAACTATGTAGAAGAGGAGATACCTATTGGGAAACTTATGGAAGATTTTCAAAAATTGATACAACCATACATACAACATTCATTTTATGCTAAGTGGCAAGCACATCAATTTCAAACATTAAGAGATACTTTCCCACTTGGAACAATTCTATCAGTAGTTGACTTTGCAGAAAATTACTCTTTTATACATCAAAAAGAGATTCAATCAGAATATTACTTTTCAAAGAAAGTCACTATTATGGTTCATGTGTGTTATCGACATGCACAATTGGAATTGGATGGTGTTGAGAGTATAGATGAACAATGATCCATCAAGAAAGAATATCACTTTTATATTAGTGATGATAAAGACCATGACACACTTTTTGTACAACATTGTTTTACAAAATGTTTTTTTTGAGAATTTGAGAAGTAGGGGTGTAAAATTTGAAAAACATTTCATATGGTCAGATGGATGTGTGACACAATTCAAATCATCATGGCCATTTTATGCACTTTCTAGATATCATAAAATTTACAACATACCACATGTTTGGAGTTTCTTTGAGAGTGGGCATGGAAAGGGTGAGCATGATGGCACAAGAGCTTGCATCAAACGTGCTTTAAGAAAACATCAAATGAGTTATTCAGAAGATCATATAGACGATGCACATGATGTTGTTGAATGGTGCAAGAAACACTTTGCATCAAATGAGGTCAGCACATCTTCAAGAACAAACCGAAACATTCCACATAGAGTGTTTTGGGAGATATCGGGTATGTATAAATTATATTTAAAATAAATAAATTTATTTAAATTTAAAATTTACACATATATATATATATATACACATGTTCAAGTTCACATAATTTTTTTGCAATTACATTTATCTAGGTGTGGATAGAAGATCGATGC
>CM021100.1:59540364-59605334 GCA_007115665.2 Sequoiadendron giganteum | reverse complement strand
CTATCCTCAGTGAATATTTATTGTTTCCTAACCGACGGACACTAAGCACATTAATTACATGCTTCTTTCATCTAAGACAGTAAATACCCAACCTCTAATTCCTCTTATTAAGAGACATTATAATATAAACCTACTTAATTTACCAAACTCCCCAATTATCGAGAATGCATAATCAATTCCCTTTAAATTTCATAATAAAAATAACTATTTGACTTCCTAATATATATCTATATAACTCAATAATCTTAAAGCCTAATTATTCCACTTACTTTTATTATATTTAAGACTCACCCTTTAATCTAATTTATCTTTAATAAATAAATCCTATAATAAAATTATATATAATAACCTTAATCTTAAAGATATAATCTAAATAATCTTTATATAAATGTAAGTAGTCTTTAAAAAATACATGTATTTAGATTGAATTCAAGGTATACATTAAAGTAGTTTTAAATCTAAAAAGTAACATTCATATCATGATTTCCAAATTAAAATAAACAAATGTCACATAGTGGCTAGTACTTGTCTTTATAGTATTTTAATTTAATAAAATTAAATGTTAATTTTTTTAATTATAGTATTAACATAATATTTAAAAAAGTCACATTAATGTTAATTTTTATTAAAATTATATAAATAATTAATCATTATAATGTAAATTGAAATTATATAAATAAATAATCATTATAATGTAAATTGGATGATAATGTGTGCCTATTTTCTAACTTAATTAATTACATGCATTTATATTAATATTAATAATTATTAATTTTATCTTAATTATATTATATAAAAATCAATTATATATTAAAATTTAAAATATTATAAAGATATTATAAATATTCAAAAAAATTAAAAAAATCAAATGATAGTATAATATAATTAAAAGAAAAAACAATAATTATATAAATATAAAATTTATGTAATAAATATGTTACATAATAATATGTATAATACACTATAAATTTATTATATTATATTAAATAAAATATAAATGAAATAAAATGATTATATAGTATAAGTATATGAAAGAATTAAATAATAATTATTTAAACATACCTTGTTACTCTTTAACCTCATTTATATTATTTACACTACAATAAACTAGCTTATCTATTTTATTAAATAATTTATATAAATAAGGCTGAAATATCTATTTTATTTTTTTATATGATTATTAGAATGTTGTTAGAGTTTTTTTTTTTTAATTAGAATTTTATTTATAAAAGATAAATTTAACCAATAGATTTTCCCTATTACCCAATAATTAAGACTTATGAAATATCTCATTCAAAATTCATAATAAATAATTTTTTTACTTGTTTAAAATAAATGGGTGAACACTTATATAGTAATTAGTTAATAGTTTAGTTTCATCAATATTTATAACTATTAATATTATTATAATTATAAAATTGTATTAATATATAGTTATTATATATTAAAATTTAATATTTATAGTTGTTATATTATGATATATTAATAATTATAATAATTTTGATCAAATATTAATAATTATAAAAATATTATATTATTAATTAATATATAATATATTAATATATTTTTAATAATATTATAATTATTATATATATTATTTTGTATTATATATAATATTTTACTATTATATTGTATTATATTTAATTAATAATATTATGTAATTCGAGGCGATGTCTCTTCCATTCAGGTATCAGGGGGTGAAGATTTACTTGTGACAGGTGGGGTTAAAGATTTATTACAACTTTGAAATTTAATCTATTCAAATGTACAGTAACAATTTATTATTTTTTTACGAGTTCTTTTACAAGGAGGCTTCACATTTGTTTTGACTGCAGGAAATTTGGTTTCTTAAATATAGGTAAAAAAAAAAAAAGTTCAATTTTCTTAAAAATAGGCAAAATAATAGTTTATTTTCACTTTTCGTGAAAATTGTCAATAACACACAAAACTTCTTAGCCAATCATATTGATGAGAAATATTTTTTATGACTTATAAAATTAAATATTTTGCAAGTTCACTTTATAAAATTGAATTTTATTTTTTTTCAAAAATAATTATTGTTTTAGATTGGTTGAAAACTAACTTATTAATAACTAATTAACTAACAAAAACAAAACTCATTGCAATAGTATTGCCAAGTACTAATAAAATCATAATACATGCCCCTTTAATGATTTTTCTTAATCAAACATACAGCTTACTATGAAAGCCCTATTTTTATTTCTTGACATTTTAAAATTACTATAATTACTTTCCCCCACACTTAAATCTATAACCACGTAGCCCTCTTTTTAAGTCTTTAATTCACTTTTGTTAATTTAATTGAATGCACGGGTACTTTTTATGATTTATTTGGGCAATGACTTTATGGATTTCATATTTTCATGGCACGAAGTTTCGTAGTTGTGTTCCCATTCTTCCATGACTTGGACAACCGATGAGATCAAGCGGTTGCATTATAAATTTTAAGGAATATCGATAAGGCTATTTATTTTCTCATCAATGTTTATATCTAGCAACTGTAAAATCTAATATCATGATTATAACAATGTAACTGTAAATGCATCCATTATAAGGGTTGTAATTTTCATTTTTAAAATTATGCTTTAAATCCTACTATTAGTATCAAAACTTTGGCCGTAATTTTCATTTTCATATATATATATAATATAAAACCTACAATAAATATTCAAAGCTTGGCCGTAATTTTCTTTCCTACCAAAATTATCTATCATTGACTAAACTCATGCTATTAATGCTTCCACACAAAAATCAAGCAGCTTATCAAATTTACCAAGGTGAATCACAATAAACAATTAAATTTAATTCATAGACCCATTTAAAGGCACTACACCCAACAAGATAGTAGCAAAAGAGCGACAACGTTTAAATGAAACTATATCCAGACAATTAAAGACTTAAGGTTTCTACCAAAGCTATAATCATGAATTTTGTTGTTGACTGGAGCAAAAGCCAAGCTAAGTTCTATGGCTGGTGAAATAGATTAAACTATCGATGGCAAGAAAATTCACAAATAGGCAGTCGAAATCCACGGCTACCGGTGGCTTAGTGGAGTGTTGGAGAAGAGAGATTTATGGAGGATTTGTTTCTATTTGTGGATTCTCCTTGATTTGTGCCCTTAATCTGTGCCTCTAATTGCTACCACTAATTGAGGCTGATGTATCTATTTATATGGTGCTAGTGTGATCTCCATGTACAGACTAATAAAATATAAACACTCCTCTCTCTTCTTTCGTGGATGTAGGCTACGGCCGAACCACATACATCTATGTCTTATGTGAATGATTCCCTTCATGGTATCAGAGCAAGTATGATCTGTCGTGAGAAGAATACTGGTTCGTAGTTGAAGGCAAGGTGTTGCAACATTATTTTTTTCTTGGATCAGATTGTAAGTGTCTTGCCATTCTTTGCCTTTTTTCTTTTTTTTTTGCTCTGTATTAATGGCTGAATTTGATTTGAATCCTAGTTGGAAACTTTCATCACTTCCCTTAAAGGGTATTAATTATGTAGCATGGTCTAGGGCTGTTACTTTATCGCTTGGTGGCAAGAAAAAATTGGGTTTCATTAATGGTGACAAAAAAGTGTCCTAAAAATACTAAATCGGGATATGACGATTGAATATCCAATGATTAGCTTGTTCGATCATGGTTACTCAATTCGATGGAATCTCATATTGCGGAAATTTTTACTTTTTTTGATTCGGAAAAAGAATTGTGGGATTCAGTTGCAGAATTATATGGGAACCAAAATAATGCTTCCCGTATTTTTGAACTCGAACTTGAGATTGTTGCAGCCCAACAAGGTGAAAAAAACTTTAGTGAACACCTTGGGAATCTACAAAAATTGTGGGACGAATTGAACCTGTATCGTCCACATACCACTGATGCAGTTACTCTTTTTAAACGAGCTAAGGAAGATAAAATTTTATCGCTACTTAGTAGCCTGAAGTCTGAGTATGAATACATAAGGAGCAAACTTCTGATGGATGCTACATTGCCAACCCTTGCTGGTGTTTGTGCTACTATTCAACGAGAGGAAACTCGGAGAAAAACTATGAACTCGGAGCCTAAAAATTCAACTGAGAAGATTGAATCTAATGTCCTATTGGCTGAAAAGGATGATAAAAGAAAGCCTCAATTTTTTGACAAAAACAGGAATGTTTCTCGCAACAAGGGTAGGAAGGAACTATATCAATGTGACCACTGCAAGAAAACTGGGCATACCAAGGATCGTTGTTGGGAATTACATCCACATCTCAAATCTGAATATAAGGGTCGAAAGGATCATGTTGTTGTTGCCGAGACATCTTTTTCAATGAATCAGTTGGGTCATCTTCTTCAACAACTCAGTAAGACTATCTCTTCTGACAACAATCAATCCACTTCTACTCATGTGTCAGGAAACCTTCATGCTTATCTTACTTCCCCTTCCAAAATTAATTCTTGGATTATTGATTCCGGAGCTACTGATCATATGACTAATAGTCCTTCTTCAGTGATCAATTTTATTCAAAAAAATGATAAGCATGATATTTTTGTTGCAAATGAAACCATTGTTCCTACCTTAGGAAGTGGTAAAGTTAGTTTATTTCCTCATAGTGCTTCATCTGATGCTCTGGTTGTTCCATCCTTTCCTATTCAACTTATGTCTATTGGAAAAATTACTAATTCTTTAAACTATGATGTCATTTTTTCTCCCAAATCTATCATCTTTCAGGATCGAAAGTTGAAGAAGACGATTGGTAAAGGAACGTACTCACATGGACTTTATTTTCTAAACTCCCCCAATACGGCGTGTCATGCTAGTGGCGTAATTGAAAGTCACACTTTACATAAACGGCTTGGACATCCATCCAACCGTATCTTGTCAAGGCTTTTTCCCTCTACTTCTGTTGATTTTCATGTTTGTGACATTTGTCAGTTTTCTAAACAAACACGTTTACCTTTTGTTAATTCATCTTCTATGTCTACTAAGTTGTTTGAATTAGTTCACTCCGACTTATGGGGACCTGCACCTATTGATTCTTATGATGGATATAAATATTTTGTGTTGTTTATTGATGAATTTTCTCGTGCTACCTGGCTATACTTGTTAAAATCAAAAACTGAAGTAACTTATGCCTTCAAATATTTTCATACTATGGTGACTAACCAATTTGGTGCTAAAATCAAGACTTTTAGGTCTGATAATGGTACAGAATATGCTAAAGGATCTTTCCTTGAATATATTTGAAACCAAGGAATTATTCATCAAACAAGTTGTGTCAGAACTCCACAACAGAATGGGGTAGCTGAGAGAAAGAATCGACACATCCTGGAAACCGCACGAGCCCTTATGTTCAAATGAAGGTTCCAAAACAATTTTGGTCTCATGGTGTATTGACCGCTGCGTATTTGATCAACCAACTTCCCAGTCGAGTTATTGAGTTCAAGTCACCATTGGAGATACTAAAAAATCGAAAACCTGACATCTCACACTTGAGGTTATTCGGGTGTGTTTGTTATGTGCATCAGTAAGCAATACACCGCGATAAGTTAGAAGCTCGATCTACTTGGTGTGTATTTTTTGGGTACTCTTCCACTAAGAAAGGGTACATATGTTATGATCCAGTCACTCGCAAAATCATTGTTTCACATGATGTACATTTTGTGGAGTCTGAATCTTTGTTTCAAGCTCATGATGAATCTGGGAATCGGTCCCAGGGGGAGTATTTGTCCAACATGGTACCGCTTCCTATAGTTACAAATGAGGATATTGCTACAGATATAGATGCAAAAGTTAATGAAGCACCTCCAATCACTTCATCCCCTCAAGCTACTCGACGATTGAGTAGAGAAACTCGTCCTCCAAAGAGGATGAAAGATTTCTTCACTTATCATGTTGTGTCTTATCCTATGCAGGAACGTTTGTCATATGATAATATTTCTCAGTCTCACTTTACTTTCTTGAGTACAGTTGCTAATAATCAAGAACCTAAGACCTTTCGAGAAGTTAACTCCATTGCAGTTTGGAGGAAGGCTATGCAAGAAGAGCTAAAGGCTCTAGATGAAAATAGGACATGGGAGATTGTTAAACTACCTCTAGGAAAGAAAACTGTGGGATGTCGTTGGGTGTACAAAAATAAATACAAAAGTGATGGTTCCTTAGAACGACATAAGGCAAGACTTGTGGCTAGAGGATTCACACAAACATATGGAGAAGATTATATGGAGACTTTTGCGCCAATTGCAAAAATGAACACACTCTGTGTTCTCATTTCTCTAGCAGTGAATCAAGACTGGAAATTGTTTCAAATGGATGTCAAAAATGCATTCCTACACAGTGATCTTAAAGAAGAAGTTTACATGAGCATCCCACCTGGGCATCCTCAAGAGGCTAAGTTTGGTTTAGTGTGTAAATTAAAAAAGGCGATCTATGAGCTTAAACAATCTCCACGAGCCTGGTATGCTAAGCGTAGTTTTG
The DNA here is from genome assembly GCA_007115665.2 of Sequoiadendron giganteum. NCBI lineage: Eukaryota > Viridiplantae > Streptophyta > Pinopsida > Cupressales > Cupressaceae > Sequoiadendron > Sequoiadendron giganteum. The sequence continues at coordinate 59,598,851 of CM021100.1, read as the reverse complement.
TCCTTATGATGAATGGGCTAAAATGAAGTAATGCAAATCCTTCTCTGTTTGTTAAAAGAAGTAATTTTGGTATTGTTATTATTTTGATTTATGTAGATGATCTAGTCATTACTGGTGATGATCAAAATACAATTTCTATGCTTAAGTTTCTGTTGCACAATAGATTTTCCATTAAATATTTTGGAACTTTGAAGTACTTTCTAGGATTAGAAGTTGCCTACTCAAAAAGAGTCATCTTTCTTAATCAACAGAAGTATGTATTACAAGAAATGGGTAAACTTGGAATAAAACCATCAGATAAGCCAACGAATAGCGAAGGAAAACTGGATGACACTGGTGAATTGATGTCTGATATTGGTCAGTTTCAGAGGTTGGTCGGTAGGTTAATCTATTTAACTATTACTCGACCTGACATTTCTTATGTAGTTAGTTTGGTAAGTTGTTTTATGCATGCTCCCAAGACTCAACACATGCATGCAGTCACCCGAATTTTACAGTATCTAAAAGGGTCACTAGGAAGAGGCATATGGATGCGTAAGAATGGTCATAATTCTATTACTACCTATACTGATGCTAATTGGGCAGGATGTCCCATTGATCGAAGGTCTACAACTAGAAATTGTACTTTTGTTGGAGGTAACCTGGTCACATGGAAAAGTAAAAAATAGAGTGTTGTTGCTTGATCAAGTGTTGAAGTGGAATATAGAGCAATGGCATCAACTACCAGTGAAATTATATGGCTTTGAGCTCTATTGCAAGACTTGGGTTTTGGTTCATCTCAACCAACTCAATTGTTCTGTGATAATCAGGCTGCTATGCATATTGCTTCAAACCCGGTGTTACATGAGCAGACTAAACATATTGAATTTGACTGCCATTTTGTTCAAGAGAATGTGCAAGCCAATGTCATCCGCACAATCTTTGTCCGTACAAATCAGCAATTAGCGGATATATTTACAAAAGGTCTTCCAGCTCTCAAGTTTCAAGAAATATTGTCCAAATTGGGCTCTATTAACATTTTCGCACCAACTTGAGGGGGAGTGTTGGAGAAGAGAGATTTATGGGGGATTTGTTTCTATCTGTGGATTCTCCTTGATTTGTGCCCTTAATCTATGCCTTGATTTGTAACCTTAATCTGTGCCTCTAATTGGTGCCACTAATTGAGGCTGATGTATCTATTTATATGGTGTTGGTGTGATCTCCATTTACAAACTAATAAAATATGAACACCCCTCTCTCTTATTTCGTGGATGTAGGCTACGGCCGAACCACATACATCTATGTCTTATGTGAATGATTCCCTTCATGGAGAAAGAACATAAGAAAAGGGAACTCCATTGCTAGTTTTCTCAGTTTGATTTTGACAAAGGAACGACCAGCAACCCCAATAAAATAGAGGCATTCACAAAAAGGCTTTAAATAAACAGTATTCTTATGTGTAAATAAATATATATATACCCAAAAGAAGTTGAATCGATGTGGAGAAGGCAACACAATTTCCAAAGTCAAGTTTGAAAACAGATTTTAACTAACTTCCTAAACCAACAGTTATTCACCCAAATATAATGCAATTTACCAAGACATGTTTATATATTTTCGTTTCACCCAAATCAACACATTCAATTTTAGCAAACGGAAGGGAGGTGATTAATCGCAACATCATTAAACAAAATAAACAAGAGCAAAGTGAATCTAACCTAGATTCGATAATTACAATTGGAGAGGGGGAGTTGAGTTATTTCTAAATCCTCTCGACTGCAAAACTTCTACCTTTTACCAGCGCACAATTCACTGTTAAAATATTTGTTTCCTTCCATTTTTCCTCATCCCTTTTACCCCCAAATCACCCCAAAATAAATTAGAGAATACTTTCCAGTTAAGGGGACGGGTGGCAATTTCACAGTTTCCAAAGTCACACCCGACAATTTCTTTTTACCAGAGTTTCCCCCTATTAGTGAAATCCTTACGGTTGGAGAAAACATAAACCTACCACCACTTAAATGTATTATCACATTATTAAATTAAATCAACCATTTCATCCTTAATTTAATATTTTAACCGTTAAAAATATCATACTTGTTTAATTTAATTAAATCTCTATGGTGGTAAAACTTTTAATATTTTATCGGGTAGTCATTTCATCACCTTATTAAATTAAATCAACATTTTCGATTCCCGGGGATTCTTTTAAATAATAATATATATAGATATAAAATGTACCAAATGTAGTTATTAACAAAAATATTTATTTTTGAATAATCCCTAATAACAATTAAATAAATAATATTATTTAATTAAATAAGCAATATTATTTTAATTAATTAAATACTATTATTTAATTAAACAAACAATATTATTTAATAGCTAATTGGAAATTTACACAGCTACAATTATTATTCTATTAAATATTGACAATTAAAATAATATTCTTTTAATTTTACAAACATAATTTTGAATTTTCAAACAAATTTAATATTTAATTAAATCCTTGGTAATTTCACAAATCACCTTACTAATTAAGTTTGATGCTTAATTAAAATTAATTTCAATAATAATAATAATCATCACTAAATAATGATAACGCATCAAAATTGAACAATTAATATATTAAAATTAATGCTTGAAACAAATGACATAAGACAAAACGATACCAAACAAGATGGGGTACTAACGGACGACATCGACAAACAATGACGAGATGATGGACGCGGATGGGGATGTTTTCTTGTCAAATCCATTTTCAACTTCATACCCATTAGGATTTATGAGGCTCGTCATGTCCTAACAATGCAAGTGGAATCGAGGCATGGGTACTTGCAATCCTACATAAAACCAAGTGTCGAAACAACATATATATCTAATGCCATACACACCGTGAGAGAGAATTGTAGTGTGGCAGGGCACTCACGGATGAGTGATGCAACACCGTCCCTCTCACCCTAACCTCAATCAATAACCATATTCTAAACAACACCATCATTAAACGATAATTAAACAACTATATATGCATAACATCAAACACATATGTCCACATATTAAAATAACAGTGTCATAAACAACCAAGTCCGGTAAGCAGCACTGTCAACCAACCAAACAACATGATGAAACAATCACCAATATAGTCTCAAATATGCATCAAACATAAGGAGTATTTGGATGACATCAATCACACACAAAAAGGTATCAAAGGAATAACAGGAACACAGGAGGCACTACTTGTAAGGAAATTAGAGTAGCGGAAACAATTTCCTACGCCAATCTTGAGAAGAGGTATTATGCAAAACTTAAAAATTTGATCAAATAGTTACAGAAATTCTAGCAACACATTCATAACAAGAAAATAAACAATTAACACAAACACCAAATATACGTGGGGAAAACCCCACACTCCAAAGCTTTCTCAATGTATTTCAAATCCAACAACAAGATTACATACACTTGCAGAGCAAGTCTTTTACATGAGTATAATCAGTAAACAATTCTGAAAGAATTTCGGCAACATTCCAACAGCATAACAATACTTGCGAACTCACACACACAAACTACTCCTCAAGCCTCCAATTTATAGACTTTTGGCTATACAAGAAAGTACCAACGATTTACAAAACCATGTGCTTGGCTTCTCCACCAAGATTCCAATCTAAAAATAAGCTCTCACGTCCAAAATGAAATCCCCTATTTTTGACCCTTACATATGTCATAAAATCTATCATAGAATCTCTAAAAATAACCCTTCCATGATATACTATCACATGGGCATCTTATGACAACTAATAAACCAATTTTCAATGCACCGACAGTGTGTAATAGTTGTAGAAAATAAATAAAAATAACTATTACGAGAAATATGCAGCAAGGCTGAGACACCTCATTTCCCAACACAATTGAAATACAACTGCAACATGATCCTACCACTGGTGAACAACTATTGCAACCAGATTCCACCACTGATGAACAACTACAAGCATATTCTACCATAGATGAACAACTGCAAGAAGATTCTTCCACTGGTGAACATGAACAAGTTTTCCATATGCACCATAATGTGAAGATATATCAAGATTAAGTATTCCTTATCATGTACCCATTCCAGATTACATCATGGAAGGTGCTAGAAACTTGTGTTAACCTGGACTTAGATAATGAATGTGTAGGATTGGTAATGCCATCCCTACCCCCATCTCTTCCAAACATATTGATTCACTACTATGCAACAACTACAAAGTTTGGTGTAGAAGATGAAGAGAATTTATCAAGAGTAATTTTTTTTACAATGGTTTACTATTTTTCCACCTCTGTAGAATGAAGAACTTGATGTTAGGTGAAAAACCTATTTAACAATAAAAATAAAAAATAAATAAATGATAAAATGAAAACATATCAAAACTATACTTGTTGGAAAGACCGTTTCAAGAGCTATGATCTTGCAAAATATAATTTCTAAATGACTTTATTTAATCCCTCAAAAGGTAAAGAAAAAGTGTTTTTTGTCAGCATTTTGATAGGTGCAAAGGAGAGTCCATTGTGGGTATGATTTAATATTAGAGGGGTTCTATCCAAGAGGGTTTGATCTAAGGGGGTATTATCTAACCCTCTTCAATTAAAACCCTTTATATGGAACCTCTCAAGGCTTAAATCATTAGTTTTTTCTATAAAAAAAAGTGATTTTAGGCGAAAATCAGGATGTCTCAAAAGTGGGACACACTATTGTGGCAACACTTGTGTAAAAGATGAAGAAAATTTATCAAGAGTAAATGATACCTTAGTGGATGAAAACAATGTAAATCCATATAACAACCAAGTAGAAGGAAACCAAATGCAATCAATTTCATCTTTTCTAAAGTTGACAAATGCAAGGGTGAATGAGAAATATTCTCATGAGAGTGGTGGCACAATTAGATTGAGTCGACAATCTCAAATACTCATAGGAGATGAGTACATAAAAATTTACATGGAGCAAGAAGCCAAAAACAAAGAGATTACAGATTTGAAGGAAAGAAAAAAAGAACACACAAATGAGAGAAAGGCTACCAGAGCTATTGCAAGAGAGATGAAGGAACAAAAAAAAACTTGAGAATGCAATGAAGAAGAATAAGAAAGAACAACTACATATAATACAAAGGTAAGAGAAAGAGAAGAAAAAAGAACAAGTGAAAAGAACGTGGGAATTTGAAAAAGCAAGGAAGGAGTTGGATAGACAGGGGCATTTAAGCAACCCCTTAGATCCTATTCTAAAAAAATCAATTTTGAGGGACATGATTAATATTTATGCCCCTAATTTTTATTTGTTGCCAACTATCCAGTCGACAATCAGGTTTGTACAAGTCAATTGCAAATTCCAATAGCACCTGCCAGGGAGCAAGCAAATAGAGGATCAAGTTCTAACATGGAAGCCACAACTACTGATGGTCATTGCTCCATGATCCCCCCATGGAGGTTGTAGTCAGAATTCAAATGATTGCTAATGTGATTGCCAAGTGAATGTTTTTTTGTAAGATGTGATATACTAGATATAGCGAAGTATTTTGGGAGACTTCATGCACAACTCCATATATTTTTTGAGCATTATATTTTATAAATACAATGTTTGATCCAAAGTTGCATCTTTATATTTCTTGACAAAACTTGAGTTTTCTATAATATGTGTACACACATGCTTATACATGCATATGAGTATATATACATGTATCCATATGTATGTACATAAACATACTTGCATATTTACACACATACATGTGCATAAACATATATATGTACATATATAAGTATGTGTTATATGGTAGACTTTATTATTTGCTATCAATTTTATACTTTATAAATACACTGTTTGATCCAAGTTTACAACTTTAGATATGTGTGTTTATATGCATATGCATGTGTATGTGCTTACATATTCACAAGTATTTTATACATACAATGTTTGATCCAAAGTTACATCTTTATATTTCTTTACAAAACTTGAATTTTCTATAATATGCACACACACATGCATGTACATGCATATAAGTATATATGCATGTATTCATATGTATATGCATACACATACTTGCATATTTACACACATACATGTGCATAAACATATATATGTACATATATAGGTATGTATTATATGTTAGACTTGATTGCCAATGAAAAAACAAATACTGATGACCACATGACACTTATTTACACTTCCTTGTCAATGAAAAACACTCAATTAATGCTCAACTTGACCGTTAATTAAGATTTTGTTTGTAACTTTAATGATGTTGAACCACTTAATAAAATATTTTTGGGAAACATAAACTGACATAAACAAGTAACAAATGCAATGTGAGATCAAAATCTTTGAAACATTCAGTACATGTACATCACCATGGACAAAATGTTTTAAACTGGAATGTATTTTATAAATACATGATCTGATCCAAATCTGTATCTTTATATACATGTGTTTATATGCATATGTATGTACATACACGTGTATAAACATATATATTCGCATATACATGTGTATAAACATGTATGCATGTATATTTATGTTTATAAGCATATAAATATAAACACATAAATATACATGTCTATATCCACATGATATAGAAAGACACACACATAGAGAATGTGAAACATATTTACACACATACATGCATATAGAAATACACACATAAACAATCATTGGACTAAATGTTTGCATTGTGTACTCTTGTATTAACCTAGACTTAGGAAATTAGATGAATTGAGCTTATAAATAAAAAACATAAAAACCAAATATGAATTCAAATATAAAAGTTAAAACAACAAAGTATGGTTCTATTAGGATAGGTGACATTATAATTGCTATCCCAAGTTGATAAATGTGTGTCTCCATGTTCTTTGGAAATTTTTCTAGAGAACATGAGGGACAAAGTATTTATTATTTATTTTCCTATAAATTATAATTGCATTTAAAGAGGTGGACCCACTACAGTGATGATTACAGAGCATCCCTCGAGCATATTCCCTTTGGGCGTCCAACTTCTGGGTGTGAAACACTTTGTAATGCATGTCCTTGCATTTTATTTGTATGTTTTGCATGGTGGGGCACCCAAGTTTGCATGTTGGTGCATGTTCTTGCATGAAGCCGTCGAAGCCGGCAAAGAGTTATGGAGCACTCAAGATTTAGCAATTCTTATTGGTTATGGGCTAGGTGCCATGTGAAGGCCATGTGATTATTCATTATTTTATGCCATGTTTATGGGTTGTCCACTAAGGGGTGTGAGTTTTTTCAAGTGGTTTTTCTTGGCCTTTTGGGATACTATTTGTGGTATTTTCTCCCACAAAATTTTATATATTGGAGCCTTGAGATGGTGGTTGGTAGAGTTTGTTTGTAGGTTGTCAGAGCAATGAAGTGTTGTTGGAATTCAAAGAGGAGTGTTGTATTGGTGTATCTATTTTGAAGATTAATACAAACATTGGATCTCTTTGGGTGTGGAGTTTTTCCCTCAAGGTTTTCTCCACATATATCATGTCACTTGTGTTTGATGACTTGTGGTATTGCTGATTTTCTTTCATGTTTAGAATTGTCAATCACATAATCTCTTTACGGTAATCTTGAATAGATAATTTCAAATTTGCAACCACTTATTTAAGTTCATATTGCTGCAAGTTTCACCTTGATTTCCAACATTTTGTATTAGAGCTAACAAATTTGTTAAGAGAGTGATGCTTTTATTTTGAGTGTTGAAGGCTTTTTGGTTGTAGTGGGAGCTTGTGCATTGTGGGTTTTGTAGATTTGTGAAGAAAATTGAAAACCATGGCTTATGCCTCTCATCTAGATCTATTGATAAGTTCAATGGCACTAGCTACAAGATGTGGAAGTTGAAGATGGATGATCTCCTTGAAAAGAGAGATCATTGGTTCGTAGTTTCAAGTGAAAAGAAACTAGAATCAACTTCTAATGAAGATTGGAAGAAAATGGACAAAAAGACACGAGGAACCATTCGGTTGTGTCTTCCAGATTTCGTCCTCTTGAATGTTTCAAAATAATCTACCACATTCAAGTTGTGGAGGAGGATAGGTGAAATCTACCAAACTAAAATTCTAAGTAATAAGTTATATCTCAAAAGATGTTTGTGTTGATTTGATCTACTGATTCACCCCTCCTCTTAGTAGATTGTGTGCCCTTCAATTGGTATTAGATCCAAGTTCCTTTGAAGAAGCCTAACAACTTAAGTAGTTTAGGGATGGCACACTTAATTGGTCAAGAAGGATTCTTTGGAAATAAAGCACTAATTTTTTATGGATCCAATTTTTTATTTTAGAAATTTAGGATGGAGTCCTATTTGATGGCGTTAGGAATGGACATCTAGATGTCAATAGTAGAGGGATGTGAGATTCTTGAGAACCCTCCTAGGGTTCAAACTAGAAAGAGGGCTTTTGAATTAAATGCAAAGGAAAGGAATGCTATTTTATGTGGATTGACTAACTCTGAATTTATGAAAGTGATGTAGTGCAAAACAACAAAAGAAATATGGGATAAACTATAGACCATCTATGGAGATGACAAAGTCAAAGAGGCAAAAATGCAAACTCATAGAGCTCGGTTTTTTTAGGAAAGGTGACATTATAATTTCTATCCTAAGTTGATTTATGTGTCTCCACATTCTTTGGAAAGCATTCTTGAGGACTTAAGGGACAAAATATTTATTATTTATTTTCCTATGACAAATTGTAATTGCATTCAAAGTGGTGGACCCTTCACGGTGGCAGCTACAAGGCATCTTAGGAGAATATTCTTCCTAGGCATCCAACTTTCTAGGTTGGGACCACTTGAGTGTGCATGTCCTTGCATTTTTTGCATGCTCTTGCATGGTTGGGCTCCCAAGTCTCTATGGTGATACATGAGCTTGCATGTAGCCATCAGAGCCTTCAGAGACTTATGGAGCACTCAAGTTTGACTCAATTTGATTGGTTGTGGGTTAGGTGCCCATGTGAAGGCCATGTGATTATTGAATATTTGATTCCATGTTTATGGGTTGTCCACTAAGGGGAGCATGGGTTTTTCTAGGTGGTTTTTATTGTTATTTTGGGATACCATTTGTGGTATTCTCTCCCACAAACTTCTATATATTGGAGCCTTTGGATGGTGGTTTAGTATGAGTTATTTGCAAGTTGTCAGGATGACGAAGTGATGTCAAATTATAGAGAGGATTGTTGTATTGATGTACTTCCTTGAAGATTAATACAAACATTGGATCTCTTTGGGTGTGGATTTTTTTCGCACAAGGGTTTCTCCATGTATATCTTGTTTCAGTTGTGTTGATGACTTGTGGTATCATAGATTTTTATTCCATTGTTGCAATTATCAATCACTTAATCATTTTATAGCAATCTTGTAAACATATTTTCAGATTTACAACCAAATATTTATGTTCATATTGTTGCAAGTTATACCTTGATTTCCAACATTTGGTATCAGAGCTAACAATTCTATTAAGAGAGGGACACCTTTATTTTGAATGTTGAAGGATTTTTGGTTGCAGTGAGAGCTTGTGCATTTTGGTTTTTGTAGATTTGTGAAGAATATTGAAAAACATGGCCTCTACCTCTTGTTTGGATATTGAGAAATTCAATGGCACTGGCTACAAGATGTGGAAGTTGAAGATGGAGGATATCCTTAAGAGAGAGATCAGTGGTTGGTAGTTTCAAACAAAATGAAACTAGAGAAAATGTCTGATGAAGATTGGAAGAAAATGGATAAGAAGGCATGAGGAACGATTCGGTTGTGTCTTGTAGATTTTGTCCTCTTGAATGTTTCAAAAGAAGCCATCGCATACAATTTGTGGAAGAGCATAGGAGATATCTATCAAACTAAAATTTTAACTAATAAGTTGTATCTCAAAAGACATTTGTATTCTCTAAAAATGAAAGATGGTGATTCTATTGTAGAACATTTAAATTATTTTAATATGATTTTAAGTCAGCTTGCATCGATAGATGTTAAGTTAGAAGAAGATAAATGTATTTTGTTTCTTTTCTCTTTACCCGAATCTTGGGAAAATATAATTGTTTCCATAAGTGGTGGTGGTACAGAACCGAAGATGGATAGTCTCATTGCAATACTTCTTTCAGAAGAGATGAGGAGAAATTCCATGAATGCGGGTTCCCAAGATGCCTTGCATGTGCGAGGAAGGTCTGAAGAAAAATGAGGTCCTAAGGGGACAAGAAGAGAGACAAGTCTAAAGGATGTTCTAAAACCCTCAGGAAGAGTAGAGTAAAGTGTTGGAATATTGGTAAAAGAGGGCATGTGAAAAAGGTGTGTAGGAACAAAAAAAAGAGTTCAGATGCTTCCACAAAAACGTTCTCTAAATATGGTGATTCTGATGCTTTGTTTATTTCTACTAACACTATTAGTAATGATGCTTGGATTATTGATTCAGGTGCCTCCTATCATGTATGACTCCTCACAAGGGGTGGTTTACTTCATATTCATCTAATGATGGGGAGAAGTTTTCCTTGGTGTTGACAACACAAAGAAGATTATTGGTAAGGGAAAGGTAAAGTTGTGTTTCAGCAATGGGAGGGTTAAAACCCTTGATCATGTTTTACATATTCTAGGACTTGCAAGAAATTTGATTCTAGTATCCAACTTGAATGATTATGGAATGCATGTGACATTTGAAAAGTCTATTTGCAGGTTGGTAAGAGGGAGTTTGGTGATTTCTAAAGGATTTTGAGTATGGAATTTATTTAGTCTTAATGCCTCCACTTTTTTGTAATTTTTCCAATGTAACTAGCACTGAAAATGCATGTAAATTGTGGCACCATAGATTGGGTCACATAAGTGAAAAAGGTCTTAAGACTATTTTGAATAAAATGTTGGTTGACGGTCTTTTTGATTATTCTATTGGTGAAAATAATTTTTGTGAGCATTGTGTGTTTGGTAAACAAAATAGATTGTCATTTCCTAATGGGACTAATAAAACTAAGAAATTATTAGAGATCATTCATTTAGATGTGTTTGGACCAGTGGATGTTGACTCTTTTGGAAAATTTCGTTATTATGTTAATTTCTTTAATGATGTGTCAAGATACACCGTGATTTATTTCATGCATGAAAAACCTGAAGTTTTCACTAAGTTTAAGGAATTTAAAGCCTTAGTTGAGAAGCAAACGGAATATATGATAAGGTATTGAGATCTGAAAAATGGGGGTGAATATTGTTCTAGGGAATTTGATGATTTTTGTAACCATACAAGTATTGTTTGGAAAAAGACTACACCTTATACACCTCAACAAAATGGGGTAGCAAATAGAATGAACCGAACCTTAATGGAAAGAGCTAGGAGCATGTTAAGTGGTGTTAAGCTTGATAGATGCTTTTGAGCAGAAGTTGTAAGTATTGCATGTTATTTGGTTAATAGATCGCCTTGTTCAGACCTTGTTGATAAAACTCATTATGAAGTGTGGATAGGTAGAAAGCCTTTTGTTTCACATTTAAGGGTCTTTGGTTGTGAGGCTTTTGTTCATGTGCCTCAAGAGAAGCATTCTAAGTTGGATCCAAAGGCACAAAAATGAATCTTTGTTGATTACGATGAGAATGTAAAAACCCATCCTCTTCAAGCAGAAAACTAAGCACCTGCTCATCACTTACAAAAACTTGCCAATGAACATTATTGTCAGGAATAGATGGCCTCACTACTACCTTAACATACTGTTGTACCATATCCTTTTTAATATCATTTAGAATTTCAAACTGAGCACCTATAGCAGCTAGTCTATCAACATGCTTGTTTTGATTTCTAGGTATGGATAACAGATTAAAAGCTTCAAACTCCTAAATCATATCCCATACCTTATGCTTATAGAACTTAAGAACATCATTTTTAGTCATATGTAAGCCTCTTACCTAATTTACAATCATCTCACTATCACCAAACACTTGTAGGCAGCTTATATTTATTTTCCTTGCCCATTCCAAATCCTATATAAGACCCTCATATTCAGTTGTGTTGTTAGAATAGCTAAATGAAAAATGAAAAGCTGAATAATATTATTCACCTTGTGGGGATATCAGCATAGCATCCCCACCAGCTCCATTTTTGCTTCTTGAGCCATCAAAAAACATCTTCCAAAATTCATTTTGTTGTTGTCTATCCCTCTTTTCAAGGTTAGGAATAATAGAATCTGGATCATGCATCATATAAACACCTAAGCCTACCTCTTCAAGATTTTTACTTGGATCATCTTCAATGTTTTCTATTTCCCACTCATCCAAAAGGATGTTTGGAATGCTCTTAGTTTGGGTATTTGGCTCTTGGACAATAGTATGCTCATCATGGTCAAAAATAGCATAATTTGCATTGGTGACACTAGGTACATATGGCTCTATGTGGTCTTTTTCTATTGACTCGGATTTAATGGTCACTTTAGTCCCATACCTTGTCCTAAACAACATATGTGACCAATCTGAAGATAGATAACCACCTATTTTAGCAGTAAAATCTCTAGAGAGACAAATAGCAAAATATGGTGGCAATTCAATAACAAATATATCTTGTGGAATAGAAAAGTTGGGGCATGCATGCAAAGTAAGGCTCAAATATTTAATAACCCCTACAGTATTGATGACTGTCCCATCAATTTGAACTACACCTTTTTCAAGAGGTTGATATTTCAAACCTAACCTATCAACAATTTTCTTGGGCGTAACAAAACTACTAGCCCCTAAATCAATCATGCAATTATGGACCAGTTTATCTCCTATGATCAAAGACACATACAAAGGTGGTGGCTTAACCTCTGGCTTGACCTCTTTAATTGGTTGTCCACTGTCATTTTGGGGTGCATTAGTAAATACAAATTTATCTTGCCTAATTGGAACTTCACTTGACACACTCAAATCTGATAATGTTGATTGTAACAAATCTCATTGCCCTTGTATAGGAAAAGAATCCCACATAGACATAGTAACATTTTATTTCTTCATATGCTCAAGAATATTAAAAGGTGCAGCAGTTACCTTTTGATGATTTTTTATGACAACAGGGTCTGCTTGCAAGTGTGTTGATTGGGGCTGGATCCCAAGCTGCTCTTTAGTAGTGCCTTGCATATTTCTTTGAAGTACATGTGGTACATGAGAGGTAGATGGACCAACAACCTCTTTTTCTATTTTAGAAGCTTGATAAGACTCCTTATTTGCTGACTGTCCAATCTCAAAAGCTCTCTTCTTAGCTCGTGTACTAGCTACTATAGGGGAATCATCCTGATTAACCCCACAAAACTCCTCTCCTTTCCAATTTAGGAGAGTGGTATCACTTGGAGAAGGCTCCTGCTACTGTGAGGAATCATCACTTGGTAAATTTGGCTACATACTAGACATATTTTTCACCATCAAGGCTTGGTTAATCAACCCATTTGAGCAAGTGGACTGGTTATGGCGTTGATTACAAGGGAAACACCATTCATAGTCTTGTGCAAGATTGTTTTGAATAGGAACTAACTCCTTAGGTGAGTTGGTTACATTTGGGTTGCATTCTTGAAAAGGCCTTGGGTTAAGTGTTTGCCTTGGACCTTGGTTATTTGCTTGATAAGGTTGACCCTGTGCTTGGTTTTGGGGTTGGTTTTCCTTGAAACTTTGAAACTGTTGCTTTTAATGTTCACCAACTCATTTCCAAATGACTGAAGTAACCCCTTTATCTCTTGCAACTCAAGAGATTGGGTTGGGACAACTTTTTCTAGACTAGGAGTAGCTAGTAATGGGGTTATTTGAGGCACTTGCATAGACATTGGTGGTTGCATATAAGGGAATAATGGCATTGGATTTCTTGGAGCTATCTTTCTAGCTTGTATAAGATTTTTTTCGGCTCTAATGGCTATCTCATAGGCTTTTGGTAATGTTGTTCCACCCATAGACTGTATCATGACTGCTATCTCACTATTCAAAGACCTCAAATTATACAAAAAGACATATTCAAGTGGAGGCCTTACCGAAAGTGGGATCCTATCCCAAGATCTTTGAAAATGGAAGTTGAAGTCTATCATGTGCTCATGAGGAGCCCTCTTGATTGTAGTGAATTGCTCCACAAATGACAAGTTATCATATTTGTCTCTGAAGTGCTTACAAAGTGCCTCTCCAACCTCATCCCATGTAGTGATTGAATTAACAACCAAACTCCTAAACCATTGAAGATCCTTTCCCTTGAAAGATGCTTCCAGCAATCTAATGGATACATTTTCAGTGGTTATATGATGTACTGAACACAAATTTTCCATATATTTGATGTGTTCAATGGGTGTAGTTTGGTCTTCTCCTGTGAAGAATGGAATACTTTTGAGAGCAGTGATTGGGATATCATCATGTTGATCCAAGTTCAACGGACTGCCTCCATTAAATAGCAAAAAAGGTTGATTTCTCGCTATTGGTGCAACAAAAACCTGATGTTTTACAGAATGAGGAAAAAATCTCACAGAAGGTGGAGTTGATTATGTTTTTCTTGATGAAGGAGGAGCTCTTCTTGTAGTTCTGCCTTGCCTTTTTGGTGGATATAGTTGTAAGTACTCAATTGAACTTGCAATTCTTGTTTGAATCCTTCTCATAAGTTGTTACAACACTAGTTTTTGCTAATTTCCATACTCAGAGTCTCCAGATATGCAGATTTCAACCTCTTAAAGGTTTGAAAATTACTAGTTGCATATCAAAACCAACAATAAACATATATTTCTTGAACTATCTTGATTCGAATAGTCCCACTTGGCGTTCCAAAACTGTTGTCTCCTAAAAGTGCACCCTTGCTGAGTAAACTCGACTTATTGGTGAAACATAGGAATGCCTCCCTAATTGTGGGCTCAAATAATGGAAGCTAACCTCCAGAGTAAGCTAGCTCTTATGGTGTTTGCGTAAAAACTAAATAAACTAATGCATTTGCTGGGAAAAGGGTAAAAAGGAAACATAAAAATGAAACTATCTCCTAAGGTGATGCACCAAAATGATTATCTAAAACTTGCACAACTGATTTTACACACATTTTAATCAACAAAAAAGCTTTCACATACACAACTCAGGGGTCCATATGCTCTTGCATCAATGTTTCATAGGAAGGATTTAACACTCACAATCCTAGAAGGAAAAAATAATTTCTTCACAACTTGAAATTGCTTGCATCACTAACACAACCTACAACTTGCAAACATACATATATTTTTTGCATAAATGTGCTACTAATGAGACACAATAATAAGGATGAGATACTTCACATGAAATTGCATCAATCACTTAGCACACACAATGAAACAAAATTTGAGAAGGAAAATCTTGCTTAACTTTATTGATCTCCAAAGGTGTAATACTGCTATACATGTCTGTAAAAGAGTAACAAATGTTATCTCCTACTGAAAGAACCTCCAAAAAAGTTGCAATGTAGCATAAGAATGAAAATAATTAACTTCAAAAATGAATTTTGAAGTTACTTTATGCTTTTCCAAGTAGTTGCACAATGATAGGAATCTCAAACTCCTTTGGTCATGCACAATAATAAAGCCTATTTTTAAGCCCCTTAAGAGACTCCAAAAAGGCTCTAGAATGAAGAAAAGGTCAAGCATTGACCTCACCTACCATAAAGACACCTAAAATCACTCCTAGATGCTTTCCAAGACCTTCAAAACTGATTCAAAACCACACCTATATTCTCTCCACTTGTTTGTCAACTTTTCCTATATGCTTGTCATAAACCATAAACCCTCAACTAACCCCTTTGACCATAACTTGAAAACAACCCCTCTTTAGCTTTGCACTTATATAACACTTATCAAAGTGATTTATAATTTATCACTACAATAATGTTCTTTTTACATTTCAAAATCAGCTTTCAATTCTGTGCAAAAATGAAGGAGATTTTTGACCTTGCTTTGAAAATCAACGCCAAAGGGGACATTTGATTAAAGGAAGGCATAAAGCACTTAACATTTGCACAAGAGGTATTAGTTATGAAGAAAATGTTTTAAAATAAAGGAAAAAATGCCTAAAGTGATAGTCATCCACTTTAGGGAAAAACAAAACCTTAATCACAAAACCGTGGCTATTCACTTTGCATTCAATTCTTTTTTTCATTTTCATCCTTCTCGAAACTTCACTCTGCCCATTGAGGGTGCTGCCATGGTTTCCATGCATGATCTGTATAGGATCTAGACTAGATTGCAGTATTTAAATGCTTTACTTTTACAATGCTTTTACAATGATTATTCCAAGTTAATTAAATCAAAATTAACTTATGGAAATAACAAAATTAAAGTAATAACAAGGTGATTATAACAGAAAGGAAGGAAATGAGAGAAAGAAAGAGAGAGAAGAAGAGAAGTGCAAACAGTGTTTGATTACGGAGTTCGTCACAAACGTGACTACGTCTCTGGGTCCACTCCAATAGAGAGACCGATCCGATTAACTCCAAAATCAATTACAAAGCACCACAATCATTCTCCAAGCACTTCGGCAGCATAACAACGCTCTGACGTGCAAGAATGGAATCTCTACAAGACCTCTCTTTCGATTATCTCCACAGCTTCAAGACTTCGTCACCTGAAAAAAACTTTTTCAACTCTCACCTCACACCCCCTTTTATACATAAAATTAGCCTAATTAGGCTTAACAAATCCATTAATTGCCTAACCACTGTCTAACAATTCGTAACAAAGCTTGTTTATTTTTCCCTAACCCCCTTTTGGCATTTGGTTAGGTGGGTTTAGTTTGTTTTGGCTTTAACAAGCCATTTGTTATATTTTCGGCCTTTAGAACTTCAACAAAACAAACCGAACACGAAATATCATTAGACAATGCTCGGTGGTCTAACGGTGAGTGTTATTTTTGGCATATTGTTGGTCGGGGGTTCCAACCTCCGCCAGCCGTTTTAAAAATTAATACCAAATATTTCAATAATAAAACAAACCGTTATCCATGTATAGTGAAAGCACCGGCCGCTGGTGCAACGGCTAACGGCCCGACTCACCGAGCGGAGGTTGCGGGTTCAAACCCATCCAACAACTTTTGTTCAAACAAACAAACTTTCAAACCGCCGAATGGAGGAGAGGTGGGCCACGTGGCAAAACCCGATTCGTTGACTGTGCTGACTGCCATGCCGACTGGATGATGATGTGTCAGGACGCCATTCACTGTCGAGGACACGTCGCAGCTGACTATGCGCTGACAAGGCCGTGGATGATGACTAGGATGCCAACCGGATTGTCGACGTGGTGTACGGAAAGGACACGTGTCGAATTTTGATTGGTCCATACAACTTTGACGTGGATGCTAACATCATCGTACGGATGACACGTGGCAACCACGGATTGGTCCATTTTGATCTACACAGATGCTGACATCATCATGTACGGATGCTGACATCATCACTGTACCTTCAGTCCACCAAGTCAACCTGAAACTTTGACCAGCTGTATCTTGAGCCTCCGATGTCGGATTTCGACGAAATGAACGCCGTTGGAAAGCTTGCGACGGGCTCTTCGCAATGATGCCAACTTCAACAACTTTTGACAACATCATTTTTTTTGCTTCCTGGATGCCCTCTGATCCCAGTTTGACCCAAGGTTTGACTAGCCATAACTTGCACAAACAGACTCCTTTTCGCTCCGTTCGAGTTGCGTTGGAATCAGGATGTTGAGCTCTTTCTGATGGTGCTGATTCTGGAGAGAAATGAGACACTTCAATTTTCTACTAAAATATCCACCGGATCAGGCCTCCCCACTGAAGACCTTTTGGACCTCCAAAAGTGGCATTTATTCTGACATTAAGTGAGGACTTGGCCTCCCCACTTGTCCTGTATCTTCTGTACATTTGGAAACCTGGCTCACAAGCACAATGAAGACTGCAGAAATATTGTTGAACATAAACATTATTCTATCACTTCCATAAGCTTCTACATCAACTGTCGTAGCCACTAACCAACAAAAATTGACTAGCATCAAGCTGAACAATAATGCAGAAATGAAAGAGAATAAGTCAACAACATATCGATCCTTTACAACAGGAACATTTTTACCCAAGGATCCATCAATGCTTTCAATCATCTTTTTCTCATGTTGTACTGCAAGTGCATCCTGCAACATCTGACCCTGGTTAGCTACTCCAAGTTCAAGTTTAGAACCACCTGTGTTGACAGACATAAGAGTTAATTCTTTACTTGCATTAATTACCCTCTTTAACTGCCCTGTGTTTGCAAAAGAACGATCAGTCTTAATCCTGTGAGAATGTACAATATACTGTATGCCATCTTTAAACAAGTGATAATGATTCTTTTCCCTGTAGAAAATAGCTTTCCTGTCATATAAATAAGGGCTACCAAGCACTATCCCACAGATATCCAGTGGAACCACATCAAACTGTACTTCATCCACAAATTTACTAGTGATTGTGAATCTCAAAGTGCATTGTCTTGTTACTTGCAGCTTATCATTTTCACAAATCCAGCCTAGTGGATAAGGTTTCTTATGCTGTGTAGTTTTTAATCTCAAGCTCTTTACAACACTTTCTGAAATCAGATTAACTTGAGAACCACTATCTATGAGTGCATCAATTTTACTGTTCTTAGCAACAACCCTTAAATGAAATAGCTCATTCCTTTTCTTATCTTCAGAGAAATCATTAACTTTAGAAGTAGAAGCACAACTATCAAAGGAAACACTGAAAGTAGGAGCTTTACCTTTCATACCAATAGCTGTTATCTTAGTTTCATCATCTGAATCGGAACCAAGATCCATAACAACATTTGTGGATTTCTCCTTACCCTTTTGTTTCTGATTCTGTCTTTGAGCCCACTTAGGCTTCAATTCGGGATGCAACTTCCAACAATGATCTTCATCATGACCCTTCCTGTCACAATGAGAGCAAGAAAGCTTGTCATCTTTCTTAATTGTAGCTGCCTTCTTTCCTTTCCCTGTCTCTGCAACTTTAGAAGATTTCTTTACAGAGTTATCATTATCAATAAAGGAACCTTTACCCCTTGTCTCTAAGTGTGTAGCTTGAACAGACACTTCATCCAAATTACAAGGGTTCAATACCAAAATGGAATGTCTAAGATATGAATGAAGACCTCCTATGTACTTTAACAAGGTATCTTGGGTGTACAAAGGAACATTCAAAGCAATAGCCCTTTTCCTAAATTCATGGGTGTACTCTTGGACAGTTTGACCTTTCCCTTGCCTAAACATTTGCCAGTCCATCATTAACTGTTGCATATGTCCTAGGGGATAAAACTGCTTCTTAAGAGTATTAACAAATTCTGCCCAAGATAAATTGACTCTACCATGCTGTGAAATTTCTGCTCTAGTCCTACTCTCCCACCAGGTAAGAGCTGTACCTCCCAACCGAAGAGTGGCTAACTGGATCCTAGAAGCATCATCAAAGAGGTTTTGAACTCTACAATAAACTTCTACTTGCTGAATCCAATCATCTAGTTTTTCAGCATCTAATTCACCACAATACTTAGGTAGTTCAAATTTTACATCCAATTTAATTTTAGGCTTATACCCACTCTTGAAAGGATTAGAAGAAATAGAATGAGGAGAAGATGGAGAAGAAGGAGAAGAGGGAGGAGAAGAAGAAGAGGGTGGATCTGGTTGCTTGTCACCATCTCCATGATGTTTCCCTTTCTGGTCTTTGCGATCTTCTTGCTTTGACGAACCTCCTTCATGTTCCTTCCGTTCTTGTCTCTCTTGAAAAAGAATGTCCACCTTAGCCTTCATCTCAAGGAATGCTCTTTGAAATTCCTACTCACTGATTTCTTCAGGAACCTCCATTCCAGAAACAGACATCTTTGGAAATGTTCTACGCTTCCCAATCTCAGGATTAAAGTCTTCGAGCTTGCCTTCGCCCTTCTGAATCCTGGATCTCGTTAGCATTCAAGAAAACAACTGCAATAATAGTCAACTGAGCTCTGATACCACTTGATCTGTATAGGATCTAGACTAGATTGCAGTATTTAAATGCTTTACTTTTACAATGCTTTTACAATGATTATTCCAAGTTAATTAAATCAAAATTAACTTATGGAAATAACAAAATGAAAGTAATAACAAGGTGATTATAACAGAAAGGAAGGAAATGAGAGAAAGAAAGAGAGAGAAGAAGAGAAGTGCAAACAGTGTTTGATTACGGAGTTCGTCACAAACGTGACTACGTCTCCGGGTCCACTCCAATAGAGAGACCGATCCGATTAACTCCAAAATCAATTACAAAGCACCACAATCATTCTCCAAGCACTTCGGCAGCATAACAACGCTCTGACGTGCAGGAATGGAATCTCTACAAGACCTCTCTTTCGATTATCTCCACAGCTTCAAGACTTCGTCACCTGAAAAAAAAAATTTCAACTCTCACCTCACACCCCCTTTTATACATAAAATTAGCCTAATTAGGCTTAACAAATCCATTAATTGCCTAACCACTGTCTAACAATTCGTAACAAAGCTTGTTTATTTTTCCCTAACCCCCTTTTGGCATTTGGTTAGGTGGGTTTAGTTTGTTTTGGCTTTAACAAGCCATTTGTTATATTTTTGGCCTTTAGAACTTCAACAAAACAAACCGAACACGAAATATCATTAGACAATGCTCGGTGGTCTAACGGTGAGTGTTATTTTTGGCATATTGTTGGTCGGGGGTTCCAACCTCCGCCAGCCGTTTTAAAAATTAATACCAAATATTTCAATAATAAAACAAATCGTTGTCCATGTATAGTGAAAGCACCGGCCGCTGGTGCAATGGCTAACGGCCCGACTCACCGAGCGGAGGTTGCGGGTTCAAACCCGTCCAACAACTTTTGTTCAAACAAACAAACTTTCAAACCGCCGAATGGAGGAGAGGTGGGCCATGTGGCAAAACCCGATTCGTTGACTGTGCTGACTGCCATGCCGACTGGGTGATGATGTGTCAGGATGCCATTCACTATCGAGGACACGTCGCAGCTGACTGTGCGCTGACAAGGCCGTGGATGATGACTAGGATGCCAACCGGACTATCGACGTGGTGTACGGAAAGGACACGTGTCGAATTCTGATTGGTCCATACAACTTTGAGTGGATGTTGATGTCATCATACGGATGACACGTGTTAACCACGGATTGGTCCATTTTGATCTGCATAGATGCTGACGTCATCATGTACGGATGCTGACATCATCACTGTACCTTCAGTCCACCAAGTCAACCTGAAACTTTGACCAGCTGTATCTTGAGCCTCCGATGTCAGATTTCGACGAAACGAACGCCGTTGGAAAGCTTGCGACGGGCTCTTCGCAATGATACCAACTTCAACAAATTTTGACAACATCATTTTTTTCGCTTCCTGGACGCCCTCTGATCCCAGTTTGACCCAAGGTTTGACTGGCCATAACTTGCACAAACGGACTCCTTTTCGCTCCATTCAAGTTGTGTTGGAATCAGGATGTCGAGCTCTTTCTGATGGTGCTGATTCTGGAGTGAAATGAGAAACTTCAATTTTCTACTGAAATATCCACCGGATCAATGCATCTAGAGCTTGATGGAGTTTCTTTCTTGTAGATACTTTGCAAAACATATCGAGGCTGAGTTGGGTAAGCCTCTGTATATGCAAACAAATGTTATTCTTTCATTATCTATGAATGAAAACTTGTTTTGAGCTCTATTATGCAAAAAATAGATGAACATGTTTTGGTTTCTATGTATTTTCTTCATGCTCTGTTTTGGTGGAATAAATGACAAAGTTTCTACTTTTATGCTCGGCCTACATAGCTATGTTCTCAAAATTTTACCCTTGCTAATGTTGAGGGCTTTGAATCTCTTTGTATCTTGCATTTTCTGGGTTTCATTTTCTTTAATAATCTCGATCTTCTTGTACTTTCTAAAAAAGAAAAAAACCTTCATTTTGGGCTCGGCCTCACATTCTTATTTGGTTTTCCCTTGAGAGATTTCATTTGGATGCTAACTCCATTTTGTATGGCTCGGCCTAGAAGATCTCTTCACATATTTTACATGATTTCCTTTTGTAGGTACTTGAGGGTTTTGACCCATGTGGGCATTCTAGCTTCATTTTCCTCATTTTGTATTCAACTTTTAAAACCCTAGGCCATGGCTTCACTTTTTCTTGCCAAATTTTTGAGGGTTCCTTTTATTTGTTAGCACCTTAAGGTTTAATTCCTCCCAAACCCAATGGTCTGTGATGAGGATCCTTACTCCTGGCTTGGCCACTATAACTATACAACTCTCCATTGTGCATTTTTCAAGCATCATGCCTTACAAAACTGTCATGCTTTGTTGATGTATGCATACTCCTAGGATTGGTATATGACTATCATTTGGTCTTCTCTGACCTCTAGAAGACTGTCACCTGAGGGTTGACTTATGCATTGAAAAGATTGACTGCCCCTACTCATTATGGTTCCATTGAGTAGATATGATGAGTTTACACTCCTATCCCTCTCAAAATACAAGAGGGCAGCATGTTGGCCTCAACCCTTGTGGGATCCCATTTTAATCCACATGTTGTGAATTTAATGTGAAGATAATCTAGTAATGAAAAATGTACCTATACTTGCACAGTGAACAAACATGTTAGATAAAATAATGAAGTTTAGAATTTGATGGATATTGATGATGATCTTTTGCTTTACCTTAATATCTATGATAACTGCAAAACTAATTTCAATGCCTTATGAGAGTAAATTATATGTTTGTTGATGTTGTGTATGAAGATAATATGTATCCTAAGCTCTAACACCAAATTTTCTCATCTCTTGCAGGCATTTCTGGAGCAGCGGAGCAACTTCTGGAGCAACCAAGTGAAAGGAGTTGAAGATGCAACAATTCAAAGTTGGGGTTCATCATTCAGGCAATGACAGATCCCTATTCCTTTCATATGCACTTTCCTTTTTCCTTGAAATGTATAGTTTTCTTTTATATTGCATTAAATCAATTACTCCCACGTCTTGTGTGGGACACCATACATTAATTATCAATAAAAGACAATATTTATGCAAAACTTGTGCAACCTTTTCTCTTGTATACACTTGCATAAGAAAACTGAAAGTTCATTTGATAGCATCTTGTGTGTAATGAAGAAAACTTTGGCAGAAATTCTATGTGTACCTTTTATCTTTAGTTGCAAATGTTGTTACAACTCTACCTGATTGAGCTGAAAGCAAAATTAGGTAATGTTCAGATCACATAAGTTACTATAGGAGGTTTCAAAATCACCAAAATGAAGAATATGTTGATGTTGGTTGGGAGGTTTAGAGAAATGCTCTGCATTTCTCCACATTTGAATTTATTATCCAGCGGCTTGAAGGAAGTGTGTACAAAGACCGATATCAAAGAAGGAGAAAGTGTTGACCTTTTCCATTGATGTCAAAGGGGGATAAAGTGAACTCAAAATGATACATCTTTCAAGGGGGAGAAATCATACTCAATGGAAGTAATATCTTCGTGTGTAGCCAACTAGTTTAGTGTCCCAACATTTTTCTATTTGCCATCAATGACAAAGGGGGGAATTGTTGAACATAGGTTGTCATTGATGTCAAAGGTTGTCACTAATTTCATTGATGCCAGAAGTTTAGTTTGTTTTGTGTTGGTAATTTTACTATCAGGATGCAAAATCAAGAAATATACATTATTAGTTGTTGAGGAGTGTTTGTATGACTATTGTGTGATTACAATATCATGCTTGCACCTATTCTCTATGATAGTGGTGGTATGGAAGTATATTTCAGCATGTTTCATTTTAGTTCTCATGCCAGGGAGAATTTTTTGGTGACACAATTATGGTCAGCATTTCTTTCAAAAATGCAATTTTTCTCTACGGTTTTAGAGGAGAGTATGTCTACACTAGTTCTATCATATTCCCAAGTTTTCAGAAGATATGTTCAACATGTAAAAATATTGAAGTGATAGAAGGTTCTCTATGTATGTTTGTCAACAGTTGGAGTTCAAGGTGTGCGCAGTAATGGCTAGTAGCATGTGGAATTCAAATCTTGCGCATGGTGTTAAGATAGGACATGCTTAAGGTTCCTATGGTAGCACACAATACCATGTTCATTTAGCAGCAAGAAAAATTTGTTTGGACCAATGTGTTGCATGTTTCATGTGTAATTTGAATTTAGGTCCACCTTATGTCATCCTGGCTATTTGTGTATCCTTGGCCGACATAAAAGAACTTGTTAATGCAATGTCATATATATATTTCAAATGTTCAGATGCATTATGCGTATCTGTAAGTGTTCGATGCAAATTAGAATTACATCTATGTGAAGAAGAGTTGGTCATTGGTGAAAATTGAAGAGAAGGTGGTAAAGATAAAAGGGAGAATTATGTTACAATGTGTACGCCTATATCAGAAGATCATTTGTAGTGAGGAAGAGTGTCAGTTGTGACTCTAGCACATGCATGTGTTGCATTGAAGATCCACAAGCTTTATCATTGTAATCCGGTAGGACTGGTATTCTACTTGCTATATTATTTCAATTGGGGATTGGTATCTCTAGTAGGTTGGTGCCTACAAGCACAATAGGGGATTGGTGTCTCTGATAGGTTGGTTCCTACTTCAGCGTGTAAAATTCACTTGTATATTTTTGCATTGTGAGGTTGGATTTGGACAGTAGATCCAAGTAGCTATTCTCACCATGTTCTTTCCCATCTTGGGTTTTCCACGTATATCTTGTGTCCTCTTTTGTGCATTGTGATTTTATATTTTATTTGTTTATGTGGAGTTTTCTATGAAGAATCATATACTCTAATAACCATAACAAAAGTTAAGAATTTTTGAATTGATTAGATATATTGATTCACCCCCCCTCTCAGTAGATTGTGTGCCCTTCACTCTATGTCATTTTCCATTGTTATCAAGGTGGTAGCATGAATCTTGGTTCCCTTCACAATATACCCATTTTCAATAAGCACTCCCACTTCCTGAAGCACATCCCTTAGAATTGATGACCAACAAGAAAGGAGATATGGTTTAGAAACTCTCCTTCAAAAATAGGATGGAATGATATTGTCAAAAGTTGTGGAGATTATATTTTACACCATCCAATACTTGGTGATGAGGGTGTGATATACTTGTAGGTCGCTTCAACAACACGCCTAGTTTTTAGAATACCTTTCCCAAACTCATCACAACTCCACATGCCTCTTCTTTGGCCTTTTCTCGATTTTTCCCTATATAGACATCCCTTTCCCATAATGTTTCTCCTTCTTCTCTTTTTTCTTTGTTGGATGTTGTAACCTATTCAAGAAATCTCCACTAAAACATAGGGAAGGAGGATGCTAGCAATGGTGGTAGAATTTTTCTTTACATATGCCAACTGCATTTGCTTGAAGTTCCTAAAGACTTTTCAAAAAATCCATTTCATCACAGATAGAGAGGATGTTGCCAAAGGTTATGGATTATGGTTTTATACGCCTCCAAATATTTATGCCCCCACCCTCAATTGCCCTTATTCACTCTTCTTATCTATTGATCTCCACTGCTCACATTTTGATGGTGAAAAATATACACCTCTGACTACCTAAAATTGTGCCTTTAAGGAGGTTAGGGGTCCATCTTTCCTCTATGCATTGTCATTCTTTTCTCACTACAAGTCATGATGGGTATGGCTCATCATACCTCTTAATGGAATGATCACCCCTCTACCATACCCTGTGCCATTCCTTTTGTCCTCTCTAATTCAATGCCAACCCAAAAAGCCCATATCCTAGTCCATGCCTCATTAATTTGGGATTGAGTATGTTATTTTCTTTATTTTTCTTATTTGTATTCATTTCTACACGTACACTACTCAACATGGATGACACTAGCATGGGATGTGACACTTATTAGGGCTTCCCCTCATCTGCCTACTTTAATGGTATGAGCTCCTTGTCATCCTTGACCTTCAAATTTTGAAATTATTATCATTTTCACTATTCACCTCACCTACCTCAAGCATGTCTCAAAGCATCATTAATGCTCAATTTTGACGTTGTGACTTTTAGAAAAGGTTTCCCTTCCATTTAGAAACATTATTTAATATTTAGGGCATGGATCTACCTGTACCTCTAGTGTGAAGATAGAAAAAAATGCCTTGTTACCATTAATGCAATGGTTAGGGTTTGAAATCCACTAGAACTTGTATAATTATTGTAGAGGACAATTGTAAGTCATAGGAATTATATACCCACACCTTTCAAGTAAAAACCTACACATGTGGGCATGATTTCATGCGTAATCCAAGGGAAAATGATTCTTATTAGTTACAAGGATCCTCGATGATGTATCATTTAGGTGTTTGAGGACTTTAATATAGATCTCAACATTATTTCTATGGATATTAAGGGACCAAAGACTTCATGCTCAAATATTATTACGAATCCATGCTCAAAAAGCACTAATTAGAAAGATGTTTTGAACCCTTGTGTTTGAATTCCTAGATTCAAGGATGAAAACCCTTTTATCTATAGATAATTAGAAAATGAAAACCCTTTGGCCAAAAGGATGATCTCACATAGAGGTCATATTTCAACTTTCATGGTGGTGGCTCTCTATTGTATTAAGTTTGACTAACTTGTAGGTGGTTGTGGGTGTAAAAGATTCATCTCTGGTTGTTATTAATATATATCAATGTTTTTTAATGTATTATTGACCAATTAAATGTGAGAAAGGATTTACAATTTATTTTATAATTGTGAACACAATTTTAATCTAGGGTATTAATTAATGCAAAATAGTGTTTGTAATTTGGGTGCGTTAGATTTTGGTAAACATTTATATAAGGAAAAAATTATGGGTTTGTGAGAGCTAATTAAAATATTTTAACCCAAAATGTGTGTCCCAAAAATTCCAAATAGGTATAGAGGACTTTAAATAATATTTGCTAGGGGCATTGCAATCTTCATCTTCCCATGTGGCATCTTTGATTGACCAATTCTTTCATTGAATGAGGTATTATATGATGTCAGAGGTACCAATTCTAGATCCAAAATGGCTATTCCTTCTTCATCTAGATTGTTTGGGATGAAAATTTATGTTTATTAGCCTTCATTGTACTAGAGACATGGAGATTTAGATTTCACTTTATTGACTTAGGTAGCTCTAACTTGTATGCTACATTTTTAGTCATTTGTGAACCCTTCTAAGGCTTATACAAATTGGGTTCCCACTTGGAATCCAATGTATGGTGTTTCAAGGATGAGTTATATGGCTTTTGCTAGTGTTGAATATGGCCATCAAGTAATCTCACCTTATTATATTCTTGTAAGAGGGAAATGATGGATGCTGGTAGGTTATTTAATAATTGAAGGGATTGACCATGACTACTATTGAGAGGCCATCTTTTTGGCATATTACCCAAAAGTGTAACTGCTTACAAACTAGGTGATTTAGGAACCTTTGGTTGTGCTTCCAGTGATAATAATTAAGCCAAATCTCTATCCACATCTAGTTTAAGAATCTTTTAAATTTGATGAAATCTTACCATCTATGGACTCTCTACACAAAATCCTCTAAGCTCATATTTTGTACCCTCTTAGTGGAAACAGATGAATATCTCTTGGAAATTCATCTCTTTTATTCCCAGAGCACTAAGTCATTAGACACTCGAAATAATGTTAGTTCTATCCATATGTATGTCAAACACAAGACAATCTATCATGTAGTCTCCCATGGTGATCTCGATACTATGAAATTTCTTTGAACAATTGACTATACCGCCATTTACAATCATAACCTAGAATTATGGGGTTTGGAGGAAAATAATTTAATTATCTTGCCAATTTATTGTTGATAAAGTTAAGTGTACTTTTTGAGTCAATCAATATTGTTACCTTCTATTGTTTTAGGAAACCCCTTACCTTGAGAATTTCTTGGTTGCTATTGTAAGAGTTGAGAAAATACAACACCACAAACCCCGAAGATCACCTGCATGCAAATAACCTGTCACAAAAGAAGAGATGGAGACAAACAAGCAAGGGTTCTCTGAAAACTGAAAATGTATATATCAGAGAGAATGAGATAATGAATTGATATGAAATACAATGGGATCAATCCTTATAAAAAGGAGATCATGCAAACCCTAATAGAAGCCCTAATAGGATAACATTTAATAATTAATATAATTATTAAATGTCACTTTATGCAAACTAACGTAAAATCTTAAGAAGGGAATAAAGGTAACTTAATCAACATAATTAAGTTAAGACCTTTACTCTAACAGCTACTACATAATGGTCCATGATAAGAGATAGTTGGTTGGACATTTATTGAGTGTTCTACCACCACCACACACTCTTCTTCATTATTTCTTCCTTATAGGTACCCTTAATGTAGAATACTTTCTTCTCAACATATTTATGTCCTTTATTTCATTTTCCATTATAATTGAAACAAATCCCTTTTGTTCTTTTTTCCTTAATTTGTTGAGTTGTCAATCTCATAAGCTAAGGAAATGATGATGTAGGGGCCCTTCAATCTCCCTTGCTAGGGAATTCCTCTAATCTATTATCCCAAAAAAAAAAATCTTGCCATAACCACTGCTTGAGACATAGAACTTTGATAAAACACACATATCTCATATTTGATGTAGTCCTTTAAACCCCTTGTTTGCTTTAATTTGGTGAGTTGGTTGAAGTAGCTATCCATAAATTTGTCTCTATAATATGTATCAAGTTCCTCTTGAAGAAAACCAATGATAGCAATTAAACTAGTTTGTTCCAGTATATAAAGATGTCATTGCCACCTTTTGTTGACATGGAACATGATAAAGATCAAAGAACTTGTCCATTTGGTAGAGCCTATTGGTTGGATCCTTGCCATCAAAATTTCTCATAACTCTTTTTCCCTTTTCTCCTCAATTGGTTGAGGTTTCAATCTCATGGGTTGAGGAAATGATGATGTATGTGACCTCCAATCTCTCTTGCTAGGGAATTCCTCAAATCTATTAGCCAAAAACTTTTCTTCCACTTGTCTTGCCATAATTATTGTTTGAGACATATTATGTCCAAAAAGAACTTGGACATACCATCCCTCATATTTGATGTGGTCCTTTAAAGCACTTGTGTGCTTCAATTTGATGAGTTGGTTGAAATAATTATCCATAAATTTGTCTCCTTAATGTGTAGCAAGTTCCTCTTGAGAAATTGATCATGTGACCACTCAACCCTTCTTTTTCCTCTTCACATAACCAACAATACCAAATGACCCGGTCTAGTTCCAAGTATAAAGATATCTTTACCACCTTATGTTGACATAGAACATGATGAGGATCAAAGAACTTTTCCATTTGGTAGAGCCAATTGGTTAGATCCTTGCCATAAAAATTTACATTAACTTATCAAACCTTATTTTTTTCTTTTCAAGTTTATATAATTTTATTTTACCTTGTAAAATTTACCTTTTCAATATTTTTGTAGGGTGGAGCACTTCCTCAATTGTTAGCTCAAATAATAGGGCAATGCAAAGTGTGAATTCATTCCAAAATGGTTGGAATGTATGCACACTATCTCGTACAATAGTTATTTGACCCTCAGAGAATTCTCCCTAGAAATGATATACAATGTCACTTAGTGCCTATGTTAGAAACCACACAACTTTTGCCCTTGCCATGTATCTAATTTTTTTCCATAATAATTTCATGCATGCCTAACGTATTTTATCATGAATCATAATGCCCATCGTCATTGATCAAACATGTTATTTAAATATCATGATAGCCAAGATATAACTTCATAGACCTCCAAGGGCTATAGCTTCCATTTTGGCTTATGCTATGCTCTATTATCATTTATACATTCTCCCAAACTCTTTGCTAAACTTTTGAAGGTGATGAATGTATTCTGTTGGTAATAACAAAGAATTACCCTATGATAAGATATTATATTTTAGTTAGTATTAATTTCTACCTGCTCTTAAATAATTCTAAGATATTTCACTCCATATTATCCACAATTTTAAATCTCAAAAATATGATTCACACTTACTCATCATATCATTACAAATTTATGAAAAATAATACTCTTTCCATAATTAAAAATAAACAATCATTAAAAATAATAAACAATACATACTAAAATAGTAAAAAATATATAGATTTCTCCAAAATAAATAACTTTTTTCATTTTTACACTGGATTAAATCATAATTTTTTACTAAATCTTCTTTTGACCATCCAAAAACTCTGGTTTTCCAACAACTCACTTCCTAATAAAAAAACCCCTACTATAAAATGAACAAAATCTCAATTAATTACCTATAACAATTACATTTACTATAAACAACAAAGAACAACAAAACATTTATTTTTAGACTAACCAAAAAGTAAAAATTATTGTACATTAGATTTATGTTATACATCAATTTATCAGAAAACATATTAAAAATAAATAAATCAATGTTAGAAAACATATACATTAAGTTACCAGTTCGGGTTCGGGTTCGGGTTCGGGTTCGGGGGTTCGGTTCGTCGGTTCGGCTAAATTTTTTGGGAGGTGGGTTCGATTCATTTTGGATTCGTTAGTACAAAAACATGTAAAAATAAATAAATAAATATGTATATATATATATATATATATATATATATATATATATATATATATATAAATAAATAATATATAGTATATATATATATATATATATATATATATATATATATATATATATATATATATATATATATATATATATGCAGCCTAGAAGCATGAATTATGATTAGAACATCACATAACATCATATAAACAACAAAACCACCATAAACTTGAATATCAATTAAAAGTTAAAACATTTAATTTTTTAAACAAATGAATAAAAATGATGTAGTTTAGATGTTTAAAGTGTTTTAGAGGTCACTTTTAGGGTTCCCTTGGGCGTGGGTCAAAGTCAAACTGCAGAAATTAATTAAAAAATGCAAAAAAAATTGCTTTTCAGGCGCCCAATCCCGTGGGTTTGCCTTGGGTTCACCCAGGTTCGACATGGGTTCTTCTCAGGTTCGCCCGGGTTCTTTATCGGCGAACCGGGCCTCCAAATCACGGACCCTGGTCAAACCCACAAAGGGACCAGACCAGGACCGGTACCCAGAGCGAACCCGGACCAGGGCCCTGAGTTGGAGGGTCGAACCCAATAACTTAGCATATACACATAAAATATGAAAATATCTAAAAATAGTTTCCTCTATGATTCAAAATTGTAGGTTTCGTATTACAATTTACTTATTTAAATCTTATTAAAAAAAAATTGAAAACAGACATAAACAAGAGACGCATTTGCGTCAAATTCTACCCATTGTAGAGTGTGCCTGGTTGTTTTAAACATTTAGCTAATAGAAGTAAGTTGGGGTGTAATTTGATTATTTGTTGTTGTATAATGTTATTATTATAATTGATTATTGTTGTAAAAAAATTTAAAAAATATTCATGTGGGGTGTGTTTGTTGTTTTAAACATTTAGTTAATAGAAGCAACTAGGGGTGTAATGTGATTGTTTGTTGTTGTATAATGTTATTATTATAGTTGATTAATACTGCAAAAATAAAAAATAAAAAATCATATGAGTGTGCTTGGTTGTTTTAAACATTTAGTTAATAGAAGTAGGTAGGGGTGTAATATGATTGTTTGTTGTTGTATAATGTTATTATTATAGTTAATTAATATTGCAAAAACTTTAAAAAATATTCAATTATAAAAATATATTATTATAATAACTCCATATTTATATTTATATAATTTTTGTCTTGCTAAATTATATTATTACTTGTATATTTTTAAAAATATCTACATTAATCTTTAATGGACATATTTTATTGAAATATTAATTGTAGATAGATAAATTTTACTTTGATATTTATTACAGATACATAAATTAGATTGTGATATTTAATACACATTATAAAAAAATATAAAATATGCATTGAGTGTACTCACATTTACTTAATAAGCTTTGAAAATCTTGCCAATTATTAAATAAAATATGTAAAATATTACCTCTAAGTCAACAATGCAATTATATTGTGATGTATGTAATAGTGCTCATGTCATTCAAATCATTAATAAGTTTGAATTTTGATTGAATGAATTAAATGCATTGTATTGCACATAATTTAGAAAAAAAATTTAAAAAAATCTTAATTTTTGCACTGACTATTCACAACATGAACCAATAAAAAGAAAGATAAAAGATATTTTAGCAATTCTAAAAATAGACAATTAAAAATAGACTATATAAAAGTGTTGGTCAAATTTTTAATTCCAAATGTTCATTGGTTGAATTGTCGCTATCAATTAAAAAAATTGGATTGAATGAATGCATTAATATTCTGCCTTGGACAGAACTAATAATATAATATATTCAATAAACAAATCAGTCATACATGTCAAATCCAAGCCCTGTAAAGTCAAATATAAAACAAACAAGATTACGTAAATATCCACAATCTCTGATATATAATTTTTTTAGTCAAAATAAGTAATAGCAACTGATCGTATATGTATAATATTTAGTTGTACATATATAGATGTAGGCATAGATAGTGCCTTCAAATAAAGTAATTCAATGTGAGCTAACAATTCAGTCCTGGTTTCAATTTGTCTTTTTAGCACTAGAAATTCATCTGTTGGATTAGAAAATGGGATGGCTTTTCTGGGCTACAGCTGTGGTTTCAGCTGGTTTAGCAATTATTCTGCTGGAAGTTGCAAAAGTTATATGGTGGAAACCACTGCATTTCAAAAAGGTCTTTGAAGCTCAAGGGATTCAAGGCCCTTCTTACAAGATTATCTATGGGAATGCTCCTGATATTGTTAGAATGGCCAGACAGGAGAGCTCTGACCCAAAGTCACTGTCAGGACACAACATAGTTCCTCGAGTTCTTCCGGCTTTTCATCAATGGAGGAAAACCTATGGTACATGGTTATTCTCTCCAACTGAAAACTTTTAAATAACATAAGCTCAAAAGAATTAGTTAAGCAATGTTTCTCAATGAAGTTTATATCTGTGGATTTTGTCACTGGTCAACACTCACCATACAAGATGCAGTCATATAATATGGATATTGCACTATTCTGAGTAGTAGTAAGAAGAGGATGATCTATGCCACCCAATTCATGAAGCACATGTATTTATGTGTGATGCAGGGCAGGAGTATGTTTTTTTGTTTGGGAATAAACCCAGGCTTTATGTTCCTGATCCCGAGCTTGTGAGGGAGATACTATCTAACAAGTTTGGGCACTACAAAAAATTCCAAGCTAATCCTCCGCCAAAGAAAGATCAGGGACTTGTAACGTTAGAGGGTGAAAAATGGGCACAGCATAGGAGAATCATTAATCCTTCTTTTCATATGGAAGTCTTGAAGGTAAAATCTTGGAACTCCACAATTCTGAGAACTTGAATAGATACTTCATCGTAAACCTTGTGCACAATAGAGTTACTTCTCGCAGTGAATTTGGTGTTTATTTTCACTTATGCCCAAGAATCTGTGTTATAGGGTTTTCAATTATACCCTTAGATGTCTAAGTTTTCCGCATTTATGCTTGTTTGACTCTTACAGAATGAGGTAGTTTTTGATTTATTAATGATTTGCTTCTGCTAAGAAATCAAGTCCACAATTTTTATAATATAAATATATCTTCAATGTCAGGGCATGATTCCTGAAATTGTAGAGTGTGGAACCAATATGATTGAAGAATGGAGGAAATTGGTATCTTCAGGTGCCAATGAAATAAATGTTTTGAAAGAATTTTCTTGTCTTACATCAGATGTTATTTCACGCACAGCATTTGGAAGCAATTATGCAGAGGGAAAGCACATGTTCCATTTACTGTCCCAGCGAATCCTGCTCAGTTTTGAAAGATCTCGCAGAGTTTTTATTCCGGGTTCCAGGTTACTAATTTTAGCCTTATAAGTAATTTGTTGTCAGGAGTAGGACTTGCCTAGAAATGTTTGATTGGGATGCTAGAACACGTGGGCATTTTCCTTTGCATTTTTCTATCATATATAATTTCTCAAAAACATGTTTCACATTTGCTATCTTAAAGGTATGGCTCTTAGAAGTTTATTCTGTTCATAGAAAGGGTTTCAAGTAGTTTCCGCTTTTTAAGAATTCGCTCTCATATTGCAAAACCAAGGAACACAAAGAAGTGATAGCTAATGGATAGAAGAACCACATATGAGATGAAAGATTTCTGGAACAAATTACAGACTTTTCGTTAATGTAAAATTTCAGCTTGTACAAGGAATACAAAGAATAAAGTATATTTTGACTCCACAAACCTTATTCTCATTTTCATTCATTTCAATACTTATCAATTTATTAACTGTCACAAGCTGTCTAGTAGCTACAATGCACTTACAAACAATTAGCTTTAGCTTCTCTAGGCTAGAATTTCAACTTAATGGCCTCCACATCAGAATCAGTAATCTAATTCTATGGCAATCCCCTTAGATAAGAGCTCCAGGTAATCAACATCCAGTAGATACATTGTGCTTCATCAATGCCATTGCCTCACATGAATCACAATGCCATGTGATTTTGTGGCTAACTGAAGGTCAACTTGTAAATGAACCTGAACTGCAGTTTTAACTAGCCTATCTCTTTGGCAACCATTGGATACATCTTCTGTTAGATGACTTTTGACAAGGACTTCTGTGAGTATTGCAGTCAGCCAACCTACAAAGACATTAATAATATCTACTTACTCAATGCTTAAAAATTAATTTCCTAAAGTTGGGCCATTCCCTTTATACAACAATTTCTGTAATCTGTGACCCACTCACTGACTTGATCGCTCTGCAAGTAGAGCAATGCCTGTGTAATAGAACTTCTATGGAAGCTCCTTTGCATTCAATTGACATATAGTGTCTCCATTATGCTGAATCAACTACTGTAGAATGAAATTGACCTGCTCCTGCAACAACTGTTTTTTAAGTTGACTTAATTTTGAAGTTAACATCAATGTGGATTCTTGTTCCCTGCTAAGGAAATATACTCCATCCCTTTGAATCATCTTTTCACAGGGTGTGAAACTAAAAAAACTTGAAATACATGACCTATTTAAGCAGTGACATTTATGAGAGAATTTACAGTCACATAATTGCAAGATTCTCCAACATGTTTTTCCTGTTATACATTGCATCTTGTGTAAGAGTAATTTTTTTTGAAGATTCGTAGGGAGCTAACTTATCTCTATATCATAATTAACTATTAGAGTATTTAGTATTGTGATTTGATCATTTTCATTTCAGAATTAACAAGGTTCAAGAAAGTCATAAGTATTACTTTAGATTTGCAATGTTGTGTTTTGATCTGTCCTGCACATCATGTAATTTCAAAATGTTAGTTACCCATGGAATGACATATGCACATGAAAGTTCTCTAGTATTGATTTACAACTTCCTAAGGTGCCTGAAATCGCATAATCAATATTTGAAACAATGAAGTATTTTTATCAAATCCAAATGCATTTGCAAACTTGCTCTGCCAGCCAAAGTGAATGTCTACTTGCAATCAGAACAATTTAGATTTTACAGACAATTAAGTTTATTGAGAGATACAATATTCCCACAGTCCATATTAGTGAAATCAGGAGTGCTTCTAGCTGCAAGTCTGTGAGATTTTTTTAACATCAAGAAGCATTAATTGTATGGTCCATAATAATATAAAACAACTCCTGTTCACAAGGAACAGTTTGCACTTCACTGTTTCTGCATAACTTTTTATACAAACTTGTTTGTTCCTAAGTGATCTTAAATAAAGTTATAAACACTATTTCCCTAGACCTCTGTTACTGTTATTCATTTTCATACACCACTGTTATTGTCATTAAAACTCAATACTGCCAATTCAGGTGATGAATAACAATACCAACAATCCCAACACAGAATCTGTATCTTCATAGAAGCACATGCTGAACCACAGGTAGAATCTGATGTGTTTGCTTACAAATAGAATTAAAAATTCACAAATGCAATGATGTAGTTGTATCTACATAACAAACCTACAAGCAACTTACACTGTCCATTGTAAGTCATGAGAGTATTTGTGAAATGTGTGCATGTGGTCTTATTTCGTCAGCTTCCATTGATAGAATCAAACTGCAAATAAAAAGCATCTTCCAAAAGGGTATGTTTGGTTTGTGGTGCTCTTCACACAAGATTGCAATTAATCCAAGTGACACATAAAGTCTTTAATGTAACTTTTCAATCGGTACGGTACCATCATCAAAACAAATCTCTATCTTCAAACTCTTGTTATCTCAATTTGTCCTGAAAATTTGAAACTTTAAATTCATCGTCTTTATTGATCATAAAGAAACTCTAAACAAGGCATAACCTTTGACTTTGCTAAACACAGTCACAACAAATGACAAGTGTTTTGTGTCATGCACAACCTTTACATTGATCAGTACTCCACTAAAGGGAAAAACATCCCTCAAAAAGAATTAATCTTCTCAAACCCATCCATTATCAATCTTCAATCCTAATAATCCTATAGCCGACAAAGGCAAATTTACTTGCACCTCAACAAAATCCAAATTACTTAGTTACCAATTATAAAATGTTGTGTTAGACATCTTCTAAGCTGATAAACAATGTCAACCTTTCACCATATTGTAAGTGTTGGGAAAGGGGTTATACACCTTGCATGCTAATGTTATTCATTCATATAAATTTATCCCAGGCATGTGGAACTTTACTATTGTGGTAATTATAATTTCTAAGGTGAATACAACAAACTTGGGACACATGTCATGTTGTATGGAATATTGATTAGGTGTGTTAATAGCCACAACCACAAGGATACACGTGAGGACAAGTTTGGTTGAGATGCAGCAATTTCATTGAGGAAAAGATAAAACTATTAAGATAGAATCATCTATTTTTGATATGGTTGTTAAAATCTGCAAACTTGTTTGCACACATCTTGGAATCCTTCCAAGACATTTGGAAGTATGCGCCACCTCATGGAACCACTTTGGAATCATGTGGCGAGGTGTCATGTTGGTTAGCCCATTGTTTATGTAATACCACTTACTGATTTTGTGCAAGCTTGGCCTATAAAAGCAAGCACATGGGTGATTGAGAGAGCAAGAATTGAGCATAGTGGCTGCATATCTGGTGACAAGATCCTAGGAAAGGCATGGAGAGGGATGTATGGTTCTTGTAAGCTATTGGATTGATTATATGAGGAATGCGATTGGGTTGTTAATTGTTGAAGCTTTATGTGAAATAGCTTTGTGAGTGTTTTGTAATCTTATTGTGAGATAGTACATTGAGTTATGTGGTGCGTTGGAGATTGAGTTTTTCTGAAAAGGGTTTTTCCAAAATACATATGGTGTAATCTTGTGTGTATGCTTTGTTGTACTTTTGCATTATGAATTCTACATACTATTTTATCATAGTTTTTTTCATAAAAGTTATATTGGAATTAGCATTTGTCTGTAAAACATTGCTTGAATTCCTAACTTTTGGTATTGGAGCTCAATTTTGAGTTGTAGGAGAGGATGTCTTGTTATTTTAACCTTTTGTTGAGTGGAAGCTATGCATAGATGAATCCAAGGCTTGTAGGGAAAGATGTCACATCCCTGTGGTAGGCAACCTGTCTGTTGGATATTGAATAGACAAAAAAAAACAAATAAATTTAAAAGAGATCTTTCAAATCAAAAGTATAGTCAAAAGGGGGACAAAGAATTAAATGGATGAGAAAAAGGTGCCAAGGATAAAGAGTAGAGCATGGCAAGCCACTTTTAATAATGCTAGAAGGTACAATTGTTGACACAACCTTTACACTCATCAATGCCTACAACCACAATGACCTCTACATCAAGGCATTCAAGTCTTTGACCTCATGAGTGTTGTGGCAGAAACCCCAATATCGTCACATAGAGTGTTGTCATCAATGTTGTGGTAAGAAGTGCAATGCATGTTCAAGGGTGATATGACAAAGCCAAGGATCTATTTCAGGAGATGAAGATGTACTCTATCTCTCTTAAAGTGGTCACTCACTCCTCTCTATTTGATGCATATTCTAAAGGAGGATTGTGGGTTGAGGCCTTGCAAATTCTAAATGGAAAAGGAAGGTTGTGGACGAACTAGGAGAGCACAAGAGCTACTAGAAGATTGAGTGGAAGACATGTTAGCGCTGCTAGTGTAGAGGTGGTGTGGAAATTACTAGAGCTAAGGTATGGCATGCACCAATGAACTTGCAAGAATAATGCATTTAGCAGGGTATAACAGAGAGTGCATAGGCTATTTTTTTATATTGATGCCAACGTGGAGGCAATTGAGTAGATTTCAACAACTTCATCAGAAATACCTTCAGCATCATTGCTATAGTTCATTACAATTCTGTTGTGACCTATTTCACACATCACCCCATTGCAAATGGGGACCCCCTTCTTTTTGCTTTTTGGTTTTTTGCCTTGGCAGCGCAACTGCTTATCACCATTTATTTACAATGAGGAGTTAGAGTTTTGTAGAAATCATCTGAGCCAAGTAGAGAATTCAAGCCCGTATCAGTGCCTAGATGTCATGGAAGTGCTTAGAAGGACCGGTAGATGAGGAACGCCATTGCTTTGAGTCAATTCTGACACTTCCCATTTTTTAGGGATTCTGCTTTTTTGCTTTTTGCTTTTTTGATTTTTGGCATTTTTAGGCCATTCTGGAGTTCCTATTTTGAGGGATGCTTTTTTGCTTTTTCTATTTTTAGAAAGTTTCTATTTTTGGAAAGTTTCTATTTTGGGAAAAGTTTCTATTTCGAGGTCCCATTGATCATGAAGTCAACACGCCTCCAGAAATCAACATGAAAATCAAGGTAAAAGGTAAAAAATGACAAGTCTGAGAAGTGCGCCCATGAGAAGGAATGGCAGCCAAGCATGAAGTCCGCCCTTGCCTCTGGCAAGCCAAAGGCAGGCACTGGCAGGCCAAGCTCCAAGTCCACCCTGTCTTGGCAAGCTCCAAGTCCGCCCTTGGCAGAGAAGACACAAAGTCCGCCCAGGAGAGAAGTGGATGGAAAGACAAGCCTCCAAGTCCGCCCATGTCAGAGAGATGTCCAAGTCCGCCCTTGGACAAGGAAAGGCTAAAGTGCGCCAATGTCAAGGAGAGGCTGAAGTCTGCCCAACTTATGAAGGTAAAAATTTTCTAAGGCATGAAAAATAAAATATGCCTAGAAAGAGAAGGGATCAAGCTGGCATAAAATTCACTCCTCGGCATGACGGAATGAAATTCCAAAGCACAAAATGAAGAATGTCTAGCAAGGCAAGCACCAAGTCCACCCA
This sequence comes from Sequoiadendron giganteum, assembly GCA_007115665.2. Lineage (NCBI taxonomy): Eukaryota > Viridiplantae > Streptophyta > Pinopsida > Cupressales > Cupressaceae > Sequoiadendron > Sequoiadendron giganteum. The sequence goes on along the minus strand of CM021100.1, from coordinate 59,559,633 downwards.
ACTCAACATGATATACATTCCTAAGGCATGAATAAAATACAAAATGGCAGAGAGATCTTCAAGTTCGCCCAACCCAGAAGGAGAGAGAATTTGAAATATTTGACTAAGTCAGATGTCTGGCCAACTACAAAGTCTGCCACAGGAAGAGAAATGTCTGAGCATTGGCAAAGTTCACCCAAAGAAATGGCTAAGGCAACATGAAGTCTGCCTAGACACCAAGGGGAGCAATGGCAGGCACAAGGCAAAGTCCGCCTTCCAACAGGGAAGCATGTTCAAGAATTGGTGAAGTACGCCATGAAGGTGTCCAACCACAGGACCAAGTGCGCCTAGAGGAAAATGCATCTCATTCGGCCAGTTTCAAAGTCCGCCCTTGGCATGAAAATCTTGAAGTTCGCCCCCCTTCCCAGCATGGTAAAAGTTTCTAAGGCATGGAAAAGGCGTGGCTGGCAAGAAGACTCCAAAGTCCGCCCTCAAGCAAGATGGAAGATATCTAAGGCATGAAGTGCCTAGAGGAGAGATGTGAGATGGCAAAGAAGCTTCCAAGTCCGCCCACCCAAGAGGAAAATTGGAAAATCTACTAAGAAGTCCGCCCAACTTTGGAGGCAAGAAAAATTTCTAAGGCATCAACAAAGTGCGCCAAGCATGAGAATGTCTAAGCACTCACCAAGTTCGCCTAGTATGAGGATGGCAGGCCGAAGTCAAAGTCCGCCCAAATGGAAGTGCACATGGTCTAGCCAAAGATGAAGTCCGCCTTTTCCAAGACACAGCCAAGTCCGCCAAGGAGAAAGAAAAAGAATTGGCTTGCCAATGAGGAAGTCCGCTCAAGCATAATAGAAAATTGGTGTGACATGTGCCAAATTCCGCAAAGGTTAGAAACAAACATGGTAAAATTTGCCAAGAGGAAGCAAAAAAATGGCTAAGCGTGGAATTTTCCCATAATAAAAGGATCAAATTTTGACTAAGTGTTGGAAAGAAAGCAGGAAAATGAAGAGGAATAAAGAGGAAATGAATAAAATTCTTGCCCAAGGATGGAGTCTGCCCTACTTACCACAAGCCAAACTCAGAATTGAAGACAAATCCACAGGAAAAGTTCATTCGAGCATAAAGATGGCCAAAATCTTGGCTAAGTGTTGGATGGTCCACCTAAAGGCATTACAGAATGAAATTGAATAGCCAAAGTATGGGAAATACTTCACAAAGAAAGTTCCAATTTCCTCCATTATGGTAAAGGCACAAGAGAGTTCTTCTCCAAATTCAAGGCACTTGAAGGAATTTCGAAGCAATCAGGAAAGAAAAGTTCAATAACTGCTCCAAGGGGAGACTTCCAGACTTCAAATGCAAGTGAGAAGAAGAAATCAAAATCTCAAAGGAAATCCAAGATCAAAGCTAGGAAGAAACAAGCACAAAGGACAGAGTCATTGGCAAAGAAAGATATTCTAAGGCGAATGCATGGAAAAAGAACCAGCTAACCAAGGAGGACATCCAGCACGCTGAGGTGGCGCCTCGTCATCTTCCAACCAATCAAATTGTTCCAAGTCAACATGTCTAGGTTCAATGAACCTGACTTATCTATGGAGTTGGTTTATATTTAGCAAGAGGGACAAGTGTCCCAAAATGTAATTTTCTTATTGGTCGAGAGGTAGTTAATTGTGACAAGCCCTAATTAGGGTTTTATTTTGTAATCTCGGTCGTTGATTCAAAATCAATCTTGGCCATTGAATTGTAATCAGGGAGCCTATAAATTGAGCTCGCCCCTCATTTGTAATTTGTGAAGTGAATAGTATAAGATTGTTGCGACAAGACTATTTCCGTTAATAAAAGCTCTGGTGCATGATTTGCTTAGAATCACTTTTGTTTTCAAGTAGTGTGCAAGGTTTTCATACTTCTCCTTCAACACTTAGAGTAGAATTAAATTAGTATTTCATTTGAATGTTTGTTAAGTGAATGATAGATTTGATAGCAGTGGTGGATGAAATAAAGCTCATACTTTTGTTGAATGGATGATTTGCATTCAATGTGTAAAGTTAGCCTGAGCTCTTAAGTTGTGGATTCTTAACGTCAATTTGGGTAATTATTTATTTAAGCATGAAAATCATCATCACCTCCGTTGAATATTGCACCCGCTTTGCGTAGTTGTCCAAAGGAGGTGAAACAAAGTGTGGTTACCCTATTTTATCTAGTCACTGTCGTCTCTTGAGTTCTTAGGCATAGTTTAGACTTCTAAACCCTTATTCTTTTTGCCCCTTTTTTTTGGAAAATCTAAAATATCCGATAGAAAGAGCCTTCAATGATAAAACTGTCTAAGTCCTCAACTTGCAAACAAATTTAACGTAAGTCCCCTTGTGATTACCAGCAAATCACAACGCCCACTGGCCTTATCCACATGTCATGACCTGACCAAAGAAACATTGGAGTTATTGCATTCGCATTAACTTTTCAAGAGAGGATAAAGTGTCCTTGGGCAATTTATTCTGTGTTCGGTGGCATATTCAAAACACATACCAACAAGTCCTTTCACAATCACTCTCTTAAAATAGTAGTGAATTCTGAATTATATACTCTTGCATCTGAAAATAATTAATCTAGGTTGATTTGTGCATTTGGGTATTGTATTGACAAGGTTGTTGGTTTCGTGGGGGAAAGTTTGGTCTTCCTCTTGCTAATAGCTTTTTCTTAGAAGTTTCTAAGGCCTTTATAATAAACCATTATGAGCATATCCTACAAGTAAGGTATTCCTTGAGGTCACATTTCTTAAAGGCATTTTGTCAAACAGTTGGTGTGCTTGTGCACATTTCTACATTTTGCATACATGTTTCCACAAGTGATTGTGACATCCTTTAGGTTTCAATGAATGGTCATATTCTTTTATAAAACCTGGGTTAGTTGATACTTATTGATACTTTTGTATTGCTCTCATCTGGTTGAGGGCTGTGTTAAGATTATTTATAAAGTTTTAAAAGATCGTTACGTTTTTACATAAAGAATCTTTGCCCGCCGGATTAACAAAAGCCCAGATAATTCTAGAATGTGCACTATTTTAATTAATAAATTTTAAGAGTACTTATTTTGTCAAGACTAAAGTGGTGCTTGAGTAAGGGCCAGTTTAATAATACTCCATGTGTTTGGTGGGAACAGTACATAGGGACATAGGTACTATTCTACCATGTTGAAGTCCAGTAAGAAATTCTTGTGGTTGCCCTAAATAAGTTGGTAAAAGTGAAGGAGCCACCCCCTTGAAATTGTTTCTCCCAGCTATAAATGGGGTATCTATTGGGACAACTTCTTGTTGAACTAAGATAGTACATGACCGTTTTTCTTATAGATTATAAGTATCCTTTGCTACCTTATTGTTCAATTGTGGCTACAAAAATGATTGGTCTTAGCAAGGTCTAAACCATGTAATTAATAGTGGTACTCCCTTTCGTCCAAATACGAGACTGAAAATAGAATGTGATATTTGAAAATATGCACGTGTTGTTGAAATGATAGAGACAACAATGTCAATTGGAAACCATGAAATGTTGCCAAAGATTTGATTACATTATGATACGAGGTTGATGTCACTATAGGATGTAAATAACTTAGATTAGGTAATTGATTTCTTTTCTTATTGGAACACTTGTAGTGATTGAACATGGTCATGCTACCATTACAAAAAACATTAGGAATGGTGCAAAGCTAAAATATAGTTAGTTGTTTTTGGACAATTGAATAATCTAATTTCCTTTCCTTATGATACATTACACGAATATAATACATTGAATTTTGTTATATGGTAATATAGTTCTCCTCTAGTTAGATTCATGAGGTCACTTAGAATAGAATGAGATGGTATGATATTACCTTTCTTATAATAAACTCTATGTATCATATACTCAATCACAAGGTGATGTCTTTAGGATCCATCGGGTAAGTGATAAATAAATGGATGGTGTTATCATGAAGGTACTAAGTGTTGCCTAATATTCTTGATATATATAATTATAAGGGAATGACTATCTTGGGTATCACTTGATTATTGTTCATGCTTAAAGAAAATTTATAATTTTTGTTGTAAGTCTTTCAAATTATTAGTTATCTTTTATGTGGCCTTTTTGATACATGTGTTTCAAATTAATAAGGATACCATTATATCATAATATAATATGATAATGATATTGATATCATTGATTCATGTTTTGGTAGGATACCATGTGGAGCCATATTGGGGTTTTGCATAATTGTTGCATTGTGAAGATATTTTGACCATAGTTGGAAGACTCGCCCCAAACAAAAACTCACCAAGCCAAAAATTGGAGAGTCAACAAAAACTCAGCAAAAAATTCGAGAACTTAAAAAATTGCTTAAATTTCATTAGAAACACATTTTTTTTGCAAAATTCAATGACAAGATGAATCCAATGAGTCCATAAATGAGTACAAAAGTGTTTTTTATTAATTTTGATTGACTTTAATGCAAATTTATTACAAAATCGCATTCTCATGTGGAATCCCAATGGCTAAAAGCCTGAAAGTCTGATACATGGAAACAGTAAAACTAGAACTAGAAGCAAATACTAAACAGTAACTAAATACAACATGCTAGGCTTTCCTCTTCCCTAGTCTAGCAGCAATTATTTCTAGGGAAGGGGTGGGTCCTCTAGGCCTGTCGCGTGTGTGTGGTAGTGGCGGCAATGCTACTACTATTGGCTCCTCGATTGGCATGGAAGGTTGTGGCTCAGGCTTTGGCTGAATCTCATCCACATCCTCATGAACGTCTTCCAACCCTACATCTCCTAATGCACCCACGTCCTCCATTGCTTGTCTCTCGAAGTCAAGGATCTCGTTCGCGCTAAACAATGGAGGCTACTCATCATGCCTTGTCCAATCACTGTAAGGATCTATCTCATCTAAATCAATAGGATCTAGTGATTTTTCTTCTACTCTCTTTGTGTGCAACCGAAGGTTGTATTGCACAAAGACAAGGTCATTGAGGTGCTTTTGTGCTAACTTGTTCCTCTTCTTCATGTGAATGGCCTTGAACAAGCTCCAATTGCGCTCACAACTGGATGCACTACAAGGCTGACATAGAATGCAGAGTGCAATTTTTTGTAGATGTGGGGTATTTCCATCCCAAGTTTTCCACCAAACCTCTACAAAAAAAAAAATATTGAGGAGTTAGAAAACAAAGTCAAAACACATTTTATCAAATTATAAGATGCATGTGAAATAAACTTAAAAGTTAAACTCCCAATTTTATACCTAGTGGCTGAGTGGTTCTTCCTCTCACAGCTAGCTTTGAAGAAAACTTAGAAAAGAGATTACCCCTTGCTTCCCTATAGATATCCAACTTGCTGACGATGAGGTCTCTCACTACAACCTTGGATTCCATCCTCTGAATGCATGTTGTGAGCCCCTCCATGACCTCTCCATTAGGATCAGAGAACTCTCTGAGAAGAGATAAGAAGGGTTGAGGAAGTACCCTACTGCATGGATGGGTTGGTGGAGTTGATTGTTCCACCTCCTATCAACAATCTCCCATATGGGATCAAATTTGAGGCTGTCCCCCATTTAATAACTTTTGATAGCCTCCTTGGCCCTATCTATGGCCTCATAAATGTATCCCATTGGGTTTTGATCCCCATCTACCAAGCGGAGGACTCTAACCAAGGGCTCCGACACCTAGATTAAAAATACAAAAAGATCAAAGTTAGAAATTTATAATGAAAGACTTAAAGTTAAATTAAAAAATATATATATTTATATTCAACTTGAGTTTAAAATTAAAATCAAGTTTTGAACTTACCTTCACGATATTTGTAGCTTTTTGTGCAAACAAGGGGTTGAAGACTATTGTAGCAACTCTCTCTCCTTCAGGCTTCTTTGAATATGTGGAGTTATTCCATGCTTGACTCACGAACATTTGTGGCACCCGATCTCACCAACTCCTTCCCTCGCGTATGCTCTCTCATCAAATTAAGAACCCAAGGGTGATTGTAGATATATTTTGTGATGCTCCTTGCATCATCTACAATCGGTGCCACCCAAACAAGTTTTCCTATGTCCTCCAAAAGAAAGTCAAGGCAATGGGCTGCACAAGGTGACCAAAAGAGTGATGGATGTCTAATCTCAAGCATTCTCCCAGCCGCCACATACATTGCTGCATTATCCGTGATGAATTGCACCACATTAGCAATCCCCACCTCCATCACAACTTCTTCCAACAATGTACACAATGTATATGCAGTTTTTATTCTATTGGAAGCATCCATCGATTTCCAAAACATGACTTCACCTTTGGAAGCAACCAAAAAATTAAGGATGGTGCAGTTTCTCCCATCCATCCACCCATCGGAAATAATGGAGCAGCCATATTTCTTCCATTTATTTTTTTGTTCTTCCACCACATGCATTGCCCTTTTGGTTGCATTTGTGAGCAACCTGCAAGTACAAAGTAAAATAATTAAATAAGTACAAAATTGTAAGTTTTAAACAAAAAATAGCTTGAATTCAACATAAATTAATTTAAATTAAACATAAAATTAGCTTAAAATTTAAGTTGACTTACCTCCCACTCAAATCTTTGCGAGAAGGTGGCTTGTAGCCTTTTCCCACAACTGTCAATGCGGTGACCATATTGTGCCAATAGGGACTACTCGCCACATTGAATGGTATGTTATTGAAATACCAGAAGTCTGCACATGCCATGTCGACATGTTGATGCACCTCCTTGTTCCACCCTGTAGCCTCTAATGACATCTATGCTCCTAGTGTGTTTCACGGCATAAAAAAAACTCTGTGGGTTGCGTGAAGATGAAGGTGGTGGTGGCACTGGCAATCTACTCAAAGTAGAGGAAACGAGGGGCCTAGAAGACTGTGTGGTTGTGGTTGTGCCATGAGTGCGAATCCGTGGACCACGAAGAGAGCCCGCAATGCCAATATCTACCTCCCCATCTGACTCTAGCTCCATGTGCTCAGCCTCATGCTCCTGACCATGGGCATGTCCACTAGCTATGGTTGTTGCTATGGCTCTTTTTTCCCTCTCCCTTTGTTTTTTTCTTTCCTCAACAACTGAAAGTCGGGCAAGCATCTCTCTTCTAATCTTGTTTGTGCCCTTCTCACAAGGCTTGGCATCACGTTGAGGAATGCCTGCAAGATGGTATTTGAGGTGATTTATGCCTCCATGATATGTATTCTTACACTCACTGCAAACAACTGTTCCAGCTACTGGCCCTCTCACAACATACTTCCATGTAGGGTCTCTAGCCCCTGGAGGACGAGTGCCTAGAACCCATGATGATGGTGTGGGCACTGATGGGGCAGAACCTAATGCTGAAGCAAAGTCAGAAGCCATTATAGTGTGTATTCAATCTACACATTAAAAAAAATGTACAACATATTAGTTTTTTTTATTTTTAATACAAAAATAAATTAAAAAAACCTAAATCATTAAAAAATCTCTCTAAATTTGATTTAAATTGATATAAATTTGTTTAAACTTTAAATAAATTATAAATTAATATTATAACTAATCTAAACATTCTACACAAAAAATGAACCTAGGTCTGAAAATTAAAAAAAAAATGAAAAAAATAAGAAAAAATCAACAAAAGATTGTGATGAATCTTGTTTTTTGGATTCTAAATGCAAAAAAATTGTTTCTTTGTGCTCTATCATGGCTTTTTTTCAATTTGGAATGAGTATTTTACAAGAAGAATGAAAGAAAATGTTTAATCAAAAACAAAAAACAAAAACAAAAACCCTACCTGTGAATCGAATTTGCTTTGAAAATCCACACAAAATGGCATTTGAATCCACTCTCTTTGATGGCAGATCATTGGAAATGATGTCTCCTTGCTTGGGGGGGGGGGGTTGAAAATCCACACAAAATGGCATTTGAATCCACACTCCTTGATGGCAGATTGTTGGAAATCATGTCTCCTTGCTTGGAGGGGGGAGGGGAGGGGTTGGGTGGATGGGTTTGCTCTCCACACAAAGTCTCAAGTGTTTTTGAAATGAAATGAACATGAAAAAAGACAACGTTGTTTAAGTGTTTGATGCAGTCGAGTCTTTTGCACGGACTCATGAGTTTTTGGTGAGTACTTGCCAAAAGAACTCGCAAGCTTTTTGAAAAACTTGCCAAAAAAAACCCTATGAGTTAACCTCAAAAAAAACTCGTTTTAAAAAAATACTCGTGAGTTTTTAAAAACTCGGCGAGTTTTCTACAAGTCTACCATCTATGATTTTGACCATTGTTCTGCTAAGCTTTGATATGATTGGATTCATCTTATATTAATTACATTGTTTTGCATATTTTTGTGTATGGATTTGATACTGGTAATGTTAGTAAGTGTTCATATGAAACTAGTGTTGGAGAAAGGAAAGAACTCATAGTTGCAAGATTCTAACCAAAAAGACCAAATACCTTCCACATGAGAGAGATTGTAATGAAAGAATTGCAATATTACAAAAAAAAAATGAATACAAGTTTATGGAGTTGTGTATCCAAAACCATAGGATGACCTTGCTATAAAGGCAAGTATCAAACCCTAAATGTAACCCTAAGACAAACTAAAATCATGACAAGTGTCTTAATCATATGACTTGACACACAAAATGCAAGTGACTTTTTGTGACCTTTTCACACATCACCCCATTCAAAATGGGGACCCCCTAAATTTTGCTCCATTCGAGTCTTTTGGCTTTGGTTTTTGGGTTGTTTTGCGTCTCTCTGTTCCTTATGTCCTTCTAGGGATGTCCCTATCTTTGACCTAATTGGAAATTTTGGCTGAGTCTGAAGTGCATTTGGATGAATTAGGTTTTTCATTCTTCAGGCTTGTTTGAGGTCAAATCAAGTTGGCAAATTGAAATTTGAGCTTGGCACTATGATCAGGAGGCTTCAGGCAGGATCCCGTTAAAATTTCACTGAATTCTGGCAACTTACTCTTTTTAGTAAGTACTTAATTTGAGGTCTTTTCCTCAGGATTTTGGAATTATGACTGCTTCACCACATCCAAAACACTTCAAAGTGCTTACACGCAAAATTTGAGCAAATTCTGACAACTTTCTATTTTTAGCAGTTCTAGCTTCAGGAGTAGTTTTTAGGGTTTGCATGTGTGATTTTTCAACGCATGTCAAGATAGTCTTTCTTGGTTTTTCAAGAGCTTCACAACGATATAACATGCAAGTCAAAATGATGAGTTACTATTTTTAGCAGGTGCTCGCATGCAAACCAGTTTTCTGGGTTTTTTGAGATCTCCCGAGCAGTATGACATGCAATCACATCCAGGAGTTGGTTGATCACTTTTTAGGCACTTACTATTTTTAGCAGGTTCACTCCAGCAATCTCAGATCTTCAGTTTCGAGGGCAGAGCAATGCAAAACAAAACGAAGTCGAACGGAGGTCAATTGGGGCACATGCAAGTGAAATTAGGGTTTCCTACTTTTATGCCTCAAATGGGGGATGAAATTTGAGAAAATGTCAAACTGATGTATACCACCCAAATTAGCATCTTTCAGGGATTCCACTGGTATAATTTGAGAAAAATCTGCATACTTACTATTTATAGTAGGTCACTTCCAAAACGGGGCTAAAAATAGCAGGCGCATGCAAAAGGCAGGTGTGAACAGGTCAGATAGGTCATGAGGATCACGTTGGGCGAATTTCAAGTCAAGAGGAGCTGCAAAAGGCAAGAAATCAAGCATTTGCTAAAAATAGAAAGCGAAGGCAAGCCGATCAAAATTGGCTAAGTTACCCTTCAAGGTTTCCTTAACACTCCAGATGCAAAAACGCCTAAGGCATGCAGATAAAACGGAAGCACCACCCCTCATATGTGCCCAATGTAGACAGGAGGCATAAAAGTTTTCTAAGTGATGGAAATGGTAGTTGACCCCTCCAAATGCGCCCTTGACAAGAAGTGAGGAGGGAGGAGAAGTTTCTAAGTTAGAAATGGAAGCATCACCTCCTAAATGCGCCCAAGTTAAGTGAAAGTGTTTGAAATTCTCCTAAGGCATTGAAAATTGAAGCACCACACCTAAAATGCACCCAAGGAGGAAGAGGTCAAGGTATGAGCAAACTGGGAAAAGTTTCCAAGCTAAAATGGGAGCACACCCTTCCATATGCGCCCTCAAGGACATTGAGGCTTAAAAAATTTCTAAGTATGCGAAACATGAGAGCATACCCCTCTAAATGCGCCCTTGACAAGAAGTGAGGGGGAGAAAAAGGTTTCCAAGTCAAAAATGGAAGGAGACCCCCTCAAATGCGCCCTAAGCAAGTGAGATGAATTGGGAATTTTCTAAGGCAATCAAAATGGAAGCATCACCCCCTAAATGCGCCCAAGTTGAGGAGAGGCATAAGATATTTTCTAAGGCATGAGAGATGGCACTACCTCCCTTCATATGCGCCCTGGGCATCAAGGTGGCTTGAAATGAAAATTTGCTAAGTCATAAAATGGAAGCCTGACCCTTCATATGCGCCCTCAAGAGAGATAGGGATGTGGGAGAAATTTCTAAGTTATAAAATGCAAGTAGCCCCCTCTAAATGCACCCTAAAGGGGATAGATGACTTGAAGAAATTTTCTAAGAAAACATGAGTGGCACCTTCAAAACGGGCCCAAGGTTGAGATAGCAAAGCATGAAAAATGTTCTAAGACACAAAATGAGGGCCAAAGGGTGAAATGTGCCCCACAAGGAAGCTTAGTGTTTAAAAAAAATTCCAAGGCAAAAAAAACCAGAAGGAGCCCTCCCGAATGCGCCCATCATGGAGTAAGGAATACACAAGATTTTCTAAGGCATTTCAAGTGAAACAAAAGCACAAGGGGTCAAATACACTCACAAGGAAGAGATGAAATTTGTCCAAGGCATTACGAAAATGATGCAGGGGGTCAAAATGCACCCATGGCACAGGATGGAGAAAAGTTTCTCCGGCACAAAACTAGATGCCACGGGGTGGATATGCGCCCTAAGAAGGACAAATAAGCTGGAAATTTGGCTAAGTTATGAAGATTTTGAGCTCAGCCTCCCAAATGCGCCCAAGATGAAGAAGTGTTGGAAAATATTCTAAGGCGTTAAAAACCTAAAGTTGACCCCTCCAAATGTGCCCTAGGGAGAATAAGAAGGCATGAAGAAATTTCCAAGGAAGTAAAATGAAAGTTGACCCCTCCAAATGCACCCTAGGGAGAATATGAAGTGATGTTGAAATGTTCTAAGGCGTTGCAAAATCAAGGAGGCCCCTCTCAAATGCGCCCAATTCAAGGACACAATGGATATTTTCTAAGGCATTGAAGCAAGACACAAGGTGACAGATGCGCCCTTGAAGAAGACCTTATGAAATGAACACACAACTCTCTAAATGCGCCCATGATGAAAAGTTATGCTAGAGAAAAATGATGAATTTCATCAGGTCCAGAGATCAATCAGACCTTGGAAATCAGAACATGAAATTAGGTAAGTGAAATGGATGTATATTATAAGTTTTCTAATGCTCTTCTTTTTGTTTGTTTTGCAGGATGAACACCGGGGCCAAGGCATGATGACTTGAGGTGATTGAGCAGGACAACGTTATAACCTTGGAAGGGGATAAAGTTACACATTTCAAACTCCATGATGTCTCATTCGCACCCAAACCATGAAGGGAGATGTTGGAAGAAACGGATAAGTGTTGGAAATTCTCCACAAAGACCTAATATGCACCCAACTCAAGCAGGCGGATGGAAAGGAAGAAATGGTCGAGTCCAAGACAAGAAAATCCTTCAAGATCAGGATGGAGGAAATGATGAAGGCCCAAGCATTAAAGATCATCCTCAAGCACTAAAATTTCCTCAAGGCTAAAGATGAGCAAAAAATTCAATGTTAAAGAGTGACAGTGGGATGGATTAAAGAACAAAGTAGAGGAATTCTTCTTAAGTGTGAAGTCCTTCTCTAGCATACTTCGCACAACCCAAGATGCAATGGCAGCAAGGAGGAAAATCATCATCAAATAGGAGAAAGAGGTCGCAGTCTTGGTTGAGAACATGCCTACCATATCAGTTCAAGAAGTAGAAGCTATGATGATCAGATTGATCGAGTTTGCAGTCAAAGAGAAGGGCAATGGAATGCGTTTCTGGATGAGAATCTTCTAGAAGATGGTGGGCATTAATTGCTCATCATGGTTTCTGCAGAGTAGTGGAGAATCTTTTGTTCATTTATTACCCCATTCCACTTTTTGGCAGTTTTTAGGGCAAAATCCTGACTAGGGCTTAAGTGGCTCAATCTGAGCCCTTCATTGTAAATGAATCTGAGTCGTCCATTGGACTAGGCCAACATTTAAAGGGGCATCCCCCCTCATTTGTAATCATTATAGAAGATAGAAGTTAGAATATAGAGGAGAGAGTAGAGAGAATAACATAGAAGCTAGCATAGATTGATAGCTTAGATTGAAGAGGAAGGAATTTTTTTCCCATTCGATGCTTTGTAAGAAGTTGTTGTGAACACTCTCATAATAAAAAGAGTTATCATTGCTTGTGGTTCCATCTTTTATTGTGGGTAGCTAGCGAGGCTTCTTGGTCCTTCTAATTCGCATAGAATCTTAAAGTAGAGCTTAAAGTAAAGTAGATTTCATTTCATACAAGTAGTTGGTAGTTGTGGAATGTGGTGTTTAATTTGAGCAAGTTTCGCTTATCCATACCACTAGTAGGCTCACTAACGGTGGGTTCGCCTTGCGTGGTCAACTGGAACATTGTGAACTTAACTTCAATTATGGTTTATATGTTGGTATGTGTCGTTGTGATAATATCTGCATGTTGAGTTGTGGTCTGAATATCTCTCGTTACTCCTTTGAAGATTGCACCAGTTTTGTGGAAGTTGTCAAAAGTGAGGCGAAGTAGAACTTGGTTGAAGTTCGCAAGAATTGATCTTCGTGTCCCACATTTAGAATAGACAGTAGCATTTTTAATCCCTGCATCCCTTTAATTTCAGCATTTTCCCGGTTAGTTTAGGAAATTCGAGCTTCATTGACATATCCTTTGAGTCTTGCAAGTTCTTCTCTTCAATCGAACAATTGTGTAAGTCCCCTTGAAAATACCAGCAAATAACATCAAGCCAACTGAGACTATATCCGTTGCATAAGGAACCTTGGAGTTGAATGCATGATCTTTCGCAATCTTAACATGCAGGAGATTTTGATCAAGAGAGGATAGAGTGACCGTTGGGAACTTTATTTTGGGTTGGTGTGGTCATAAAACACCTGTCAATATGACCTAAGTAAACTTAAGTAATAAGGTGTGAGTAGTTCCTAAAGTGAAACTAGTTAGGTAAAATACCTTTCTCACACCAACACCCCCCCTTAAGTGCAACTTAGGTAGAATTATAAAACATGCAAATATACAAAGATGAGTCTTGACAACAAGGCCATGTTAGGTACCCATGTACACATAAATCTCTCACAAACAGAGAAAAGGAGAGAACCTCATGAGAAGAATACTCCTCTCTAAAAGAGAAAAATATGAAAAGTGAAGGAAGGACTCAAGATGACCCCCCAAAGACTACTTCTTTCACAAATATAATAGATGTCCCCCCAATAAGAGATAAAATACATGTGAAGAACTAAGAAGAATCCAAAATTGTCCCAAAAAAAAGTAGGAACATGAAGATGAAAATGAAGAACACCACTAGAGCATGAAGAAGCTTTCAAATAGTTATCGAAAAAATGACTACTATAGTGTTGAAATTGAAGAACGTCCTCTAAAATTAGGATGAAGATCAAGATAAAAAAACGTGTATAAGTGACCTCAACAAAATTACTCAAACAATGATTGGATGGCTAACCAAGGAAAAAGTTTGAAACTCAAAAATATAGATGGCACATTGATCTGCATGAGTGACCCCAACACCACTACTCGAACAATGCAAAACATACTGCAATTCAAAAATATAGGTGCCAATAGTCTCAAGAATACTAGTCAATTGAGGATGGAGGGTCGCCTCCACAAACAAGAATTCAAGAATCTATATATGGCATGTGTTCCATTTCACCAACATGCATGGGTAACTAGTTGTTGCATCCACCTAGTATAGTGTCATTAACATGAGCTAGTGGAGTGGGCACACACAACAAACACATTGTCGGATCACTTAAGGGGAGAAAACATGCATTAGGGGGATCGAGGCCCCCTACTCTTTTCCTCCATCAACAATTACACCTTCAACAAGTATTGTGGGACTTAGGTGTAGCCTTCTTTCTTTGTTTGTAGTCATCGCTTTACTTTTACCTTTCCTTGTCAGTCGTTAGGACTTACCTACCCATCAAGAACCTCCACCACTAGCCCATGCAGCTTGCCTCTCCCTTATGCTATCGGAGCCTAGGCCAAGACTGAGAACTAAGAACCAATGGTTCTTGGTTCCTATGGAACCTCTGACCACCTCTTCCTCTTTCATTTTTCACTTTCTTTTTGCTTTTTCAAGGGTTCCTACCTGTTGGTGTGCGTTTTAAAACCCACCGAACACAGAATAAAATGCCCAAAGACACTCTATCCTCTCTTGAAAAATCACCACGTATGCTAAGATTGCGAGAAGATCATATGGCGATTCCAAGGTTTCTTTTGTCAGGTCTTGACATGTGGATAAGATCGGTGGGCATTGTGATTTGCTGGTAATCACAAGGGGACTTACGTTAGAATTTATTTGCAAGCTAAGGACTTAGACGGTTTTGACATTGAAGGCTCTTTCTTTTTGGGTTTTCTCAATTTTAGGATTTCCAAAAAGTGTAAAAAAAAGATAAGGGTTTACGAGTGCTAATCTAATCCTAAGAATTCAAGAGACGGCAATGATTGGGTGAAACAAGGAACCACACTTTGTTTCGCCTCCTTGGGACAACTACACAAAGTGGGTGCAATCTTCTAGGGGTGTGATTATGATTTTCATGTCCAGAATAAGACTGAAGTTAAGCATGCACAATTTAAGAGCTCAAGCTAACTTTACGCATTGGATACAAATCATCTATCCAAAGAAAGTATGAGCTAAATTTCACTAATCACCACTATCAGATCTATCATTCATTTAACAAAAATTCAAATAAAATTCTACTCTAATTCTAATCTAAGTGTTGAAGGAGAATATGTAACCTTGCACACCACTTGAAAATAAAAGTGATTCGAAGCAAATCATGCACAAGAGCTTTTATTAATGGAAATGATATAACACAACAATCTCATACTACTCACTTCACACCTTACAAATGAGGGGCGAGCTCAATTTATAGGCTCCCCAATTACAATTCAATGGCTGAGATTACAGAATAAAACCCTAATTAGGGCTTGTCATAATTAACTACCTCTCGACCAATGAGAAAATTACAATTTGGGACACTTGTCCTTCTTGCTAAATATAAACCAATTCCATGGATAAGTCAGGTTCATTGAACCTAGACATGTTGACTTGGAACAATTTGATTGGTTGGAAGATGATGAGGCGCCACCTCAGCGTGTTGGATGTCCTCCTTGGTCTCCTTGTTCTTTTTCCATGTACTTGCCTTAGAATATCTTTCTTTGCCAACGACTTTGTCCTTTGTGCCTGTTTCTTCCTAGCTTTGATCTTGGATTTCCTTTGAGATTTTGATTTCTTCTTCTCACTTGCATCTGAATCTTTGAGGTCTGGAAGTTTCCTCTTAGAGAAAATGTCTAGACTTGAAGTTATTAAACTTTTCTTTCCTGACTGCTTGAAATTCCTTCAAGTGCCTTGAATTTGGAGAAGAACTCTCTTGTGCCTTCACCATAATGGAAGAAATTGGAACTTTCTTTGTGAGGTATTTCCCATACTTAGCCAAATTTTGGCCATTCAATTTCATTATGTAACGCCTTCATGTTGACCATTCAACACTTAGCCAAGATTTTGGCCATCTTTATGCTCGAATGAACTTTTCCTGTGGATTTGTCTTCAATTCTGAGTTTGGCTTGTGCTAAGTAGGGAAGACTCCATCCTTGGGCAAGAATTTTATTCATTTCCTTTTTATTCCTCTTCATTTTTCCTATTTTCTTGCCAACACTTAGTCAAAATTTGATCCTTTTATTGTAGGAAAATTCCACACTTAGCCATTTTTTGCTTCCTCTTGGCAAATTTTGCCATGTTTGTTTCTAACCTTGGTGGACTTTGGCACATGTCATGCCAATTTTCTATTATGCTTGAGCGGACTTCCTCATTGGCAAGCCAATTCTTTTTCTTTCTCCTTGGCGGACTTGGCTCTGTCTCGAACATCTTCAATTTAGCCTTGGCAAACTTCATGATTGGTTTGCCATGTTGGGCGGAGTTTCTCATTGCTTAGGGAATTTTCTTGACACTTAACCAAATTTTGAAATTTTATTCTCCAAGGTATCAACACTTAGCCAATTTTATGAGTTTTCCTTGGCGGACTTCGTAGTTCTTGTGCCACTTTGCTCATTTGCTAAAGCTGAGTTTGTCTTCCTTATGCTATTCCCATCTTACTCTGGGGCGGACTTTGAAGTTGGCCGGACAAGATGCATTTTCCTCTAGGCGCACTTGATCCTATGGCTGGACATCTTCATGGCGGACTTCACCAATGCTTGGACATGCTTCCCTGTTGGAAGGCGAACTTTGCCTTGTGCCTTCCATTGCTCCCCTTGGTGTCTAGACGGACTTCATGTTGCCTTAGCCATTTCTTTGGGTGAACTTTGCCAATGCTTAGACACTTCTCTTCCTGTGGTAGACTTTATACTTAGCCAGACATTTGACTTAGTCAAAATTTTCAAATTTTCTCTCTCCTTCTGGGTTGGGCGGACTTGGAGGCTTCTCTGCTATTTTGTAGTTTTGTCCATGCCTTAGGAATTTCTTCAGGCTAAGAGGGGCGGACTTCACACTTGCCTTGTCATTCATGCCTTCCTCCATGCCTTAGAATATTTTCTTCATGCTGAGGGGCGAACTTTATGTTAGCTTGGTCACCTCTCTCTCTAGGCGTATTTTGACCAATGCCTTAGAAAATTTTCTCCTTTTCCAAAGTTGGGCGGACTTGGTGCTTGTCTTGCCTATGGCGGACTTGAGGCTCTTCCTTTCCATGGGCGCACTTGACTTTGACTTGTCCAAGGGCAGACTTGAGCCTCTCCTTGACATGGGCGAACTTGACATTCTTCCTTGTCACTTCTCTTCTAGGGCGGATTTTGTGCCTTCTCTGCCAAGGGCGGACTTGATGCCTTTTCAAGACATGGGCGGACTTGGAGCTTCTCCTTACAAGGGCGGACTTGGAGCTTGTCCATTCCATGGCGGACTTCAACTCTTTCCAAGGCATGGCGGACTTCAATTCTTTCCAAGGCATGGTGGACTTGGAGGCTTCTCCAGACATGGCAGACTTGGAGCTTGGCCTGCCAATGCCTGCCTTTGGCTTGCCAGAGGCAAGGGCGGACTTGGGACCATGTCTGCCATTCCTTTTCATGGGTGAACTTCTCAAACTTGTCATTTTATATCAATTTTTTACCTTTTACCTTGATTTTCATGTTGATTTCTCTCAATTTGGAGGCGTGTTGACTTCATGACCAGTGGGACCTCAAAATAGAAACTTTTCCAAAAATAGAAACTTTCTAAAGATAGGAAAAAGCAAAAAGCATCCCTAAAAAATAGGAACTCCAGAATGGCCTAAAAATGCCAAAAAGCAAAAAAGCAAAAAGCAAAAAAGCAGGATCCCTAAAAAATAGGAAGTGTCAGAAATGACCGAAAGCACAGGCGATCCTCGCCTTCCAGACCTTCTGAGCCCTTCCATGACATCTAGGCACTGATACGGGTTTGAATTCTCTACTTGGCTCAGATGATTTCTACAAAACTCTAACTCCTCATTGTAAATAAAATGGTGATAAGCAGTTGTGCTGCCAAGGCAAAAACCCAAAAAGCAAAAGAAGGGGGTCCCCATTTGCAATGGGGCGATGTGTGAAATAGGTCACAACACTACCCCGCTAGGAACCATTCAGACTTAGCTAATTTTTCAATTTTTTTGAGTTTGTGTAATTAACCAAGGACATGGGAGGGGAACACACAACCAACAACACACTTTGATATGATAACTCTTACAGACTTCCTAGATCAGTTATTGATGAGGAATCATGCAACATAGGCACACAAAAATAAGGGACTCAAGCAAAATTTGACATGACAAAATTGATTCCAAATAGTGGCTTTGGTTGGGGACGTGTGCCTCTTGCAAGCACACAAAGAAAACAAAATCTTTGGGAGAGTAAGAAAAGAGGAACAAAAGAAGAGGACTAACTCACGATATAAAATAAAATTATGTACATGATGAAACTCAACCAATTAGAAATGACAACACAAGGACAATTAAAGAATGATTTGAAACAAAATTTTAACACAATGAAGGCCAACCCTAGAGAGGATGGATAAAGTTACTTGCCTCTGTCAAATACCCTCCTATTGAAGGAATTGATTTCCCTCAACCCAAAACTATCATTGTCATCTAGCTATGGCAACATTGGCCTCTCTCTCGTATGCATAAACTCATGATTGCTGTCAAAAAAGTGAAGGAAATCTCCACAGTTAACCTTGCCATTACATGGAAACCACAAAAAATATGTCACTACACCGCCATACATCTCATCATTTGTTTACTTAGCAGTTGAGAGCAAGAATTGAAAATTTAGGTCAGCACCAAAAGAAATGGCACTCATGGGAGGAAGGGAACTTCCCTCACACATGAGTATAGTGTTGTCATATTTGCTAACCTTCATAATTGAACTGAGTTCAAAAGAAAAAAATGTGCCTAACTACATTGTAGATCAAAGAAAAAAAAATCTTCTGGCAAATAAAACTAAAAATTTGGAGTTCTAGCACATAAGAAACGTCAGTAGCAAGTTGATCATCAATGTAGAAGCTTTGTTGCTGCTCAACACCATTGTGAACTATATGCTAGGCCCAAATGAAGCACTAGAATTGGAGCAAATGGTCATCTACACTATGAAAAGCTACACCTTCATCACAAAGGAAAGCCTCATATTCAATGTAATGTCCCCATTTTTAACACTACACTTTTCAGTGATTGATAGCCTATCCCTGGATGCTCGTAGGGTAGTCAGAGGCATAATTAGGGTTTCTAGTTGCTTGGAAATTTCTTTTGAGGATTCAGGGGTTTGCATGTTGGAGTTTTGTTGATTGGTTGTTGGTTTCTTTCTGGGTTTTCAAAGAGCTTCGCAGTGGTATGACATGCATCTGCATCCGACAAATTTTTCTGGACTTACTATTTTTAGTAAGTTACGGTGGCTGCTCGGATTGTGGTTAAAATGAGTTTGGAACAATTTACTCTTTT
>CM021100.1:59474784-59540264 GCA_007115665.2 Sequoiadendron giganteum | reverse complement strand
ATATATATATATTATATAGATACATACATATATGTATGTATCTGCACATTATGTATACATACATACATATATGTATATATGTTAAAAATAGGGTTTCAAAATAGTTAAGGGTTTCAATCTGGTTAAAAAAATATTTCAACTTGAATTATGTGTGTTTGTAGGTATGTATGTACGCATATGTATGTATGTATATAGATACATTTAGGGTTTCAAAATAACTATTTAGGGTTTCATATGAAGACTTTACATGGTTAAAAAATTATTGATAAATTTTAAATATTTATACATATGTATATATATGTAATGAATGTACAAATGTATGTGCACATGTATATACATATGTATATATACATATTACATACATATACATGTAGGTTGTTGAGCTCGTTAAAATAGTTACTTTAGGATTTCAATTGAACATTTTAGGATTTTAGAATTTAGTTTAGAAAGCTTCAATTTGACATTTTACTTGGTCTTTAGAAATTTAATATATCAATTTATATAAATATGTTTATGGATGTATGTGTATGGGTTTAGACCTGGATATATATTTGACACATGTGTATCTATGTATATCCTTGAAACATGTGTGTACATGGACATAATTTATATAATTTGACATGTGTGTACTTGAGCTTATATATGTGTTGCACAAGATTATCAAGCTTTAAATCTTAACATTCGAGGCGCAATCCTTCGTGACAATAGTTTTTGTCCTCTTGTGTTTATAAATACAAAGGGGCAATATGGGTAGGATATGATCAAAGATAGACTTAGAAGCTTTGAATCCCATAGTTCTTCTTTCAGGATCATCATATCATCGGGGACACTACGATGTTTCAATCCAAAATCTAGTCATTTTGCAAAGTAAAATAAATGTAGATAGAGGTAACAGTGAAGATTTTATATCCTAACAGCCACACCACATCCATCTTGAGTCCATTCATACCAGTTATGGAAGATTCAAGAAGGAGAGCAGATATGATAGCCTTGAAGATGCTTCAATAGGGATAGTCATGGTGGATTGTGTAATAAATCAACCCAATCACAGTCAAATAAAGGGAACAATTTTGACTCAAGACAAAGGAAAGAATGATGAAGGAATTATGAGGGAAGTCTACTAAATATTCATCAAATCATATGCAAAAAGAGTGTAACTTCAATGTATGACAATTCATGAAGATGGAAATGGCATCAAATAGATATCCTAATGTTTCAAGGAGAAGTATTGGTCATTTTCAGTCGACTCACACATCTATAAGTCAGGAAAATAGTTTCACAAGGTGATTACAAGTCCAATGGCCTTTAAGGTCATTTTTGGTGCACATACAAGCAATTTTGGCTTGTTTTAGAAGTCTGCATGGGTGTGAATAGAGTTAGGTAGACTTTGAGGCCAAAATCATGCAAATTGGGGTAGTTTGAGGCCCTTAAAAAGTGGCTTTTTGCCTTATACGCCTAGTAGATTGAAGAGCTCATGCAAAAGGTCTAAACTTAGCTTTTTCAATTAGTTCATGCATTTTTGGAGTGTAGTTCAAGTTCATATTGGAGGTGGAGTTTCGAAGAGTTAAACAAAATTCAAAAGCGAAGCGGTTTGAGTCAACTCTTCTTCACTAAGAATTGCATGTTTTTCTTCTAGTTTCACATCTAGTTCCTCATTCATGCACGTTCAACATCTTCTATGAGGTGCAGCCTCTTTCAGCTTCAGTTATCCGAGGTGGCTTTCTATAAAGCAAGGTCTTCAATTCTCTTAGAAGTAGTAATTTCATTCCTCTTCCTACCTTATGCGAAACAGGTGTATTGTAACTCATTATGAGATTCATAGAGCAACAAGTTTATGTAGTTTCATTAGTATTTTCAGATTTGTACAAGCAAAAACTTTTATTATGTCAATAAAAGTGGCATATTTGCCTTCTCTAAATTCATGTATTAAGTGTCTTTGTAGATGATTTGATCTAATTTTGTGATTATCTATGCAAATACTTGAATTATGTCTCATTGCAAAGCATTTATATACTAGAATAAGCAAGACTTATACAGGTCATAGGTTGTGTTATTGCTTTCATCAGTTGTAGTTATGCAAACTTCCATTTTTCCATCAAGAACTTGAAGAACAACCTTTATATGAAACATTGTTGTGTGAGCTTGTGAAAGTTGAGGTGTGCATAGGATAAAATTGATTTTTGAGAGAATTTGTAAGTTTAAACAACAGGTATAAGTCTTAGATTTTTGGTGCATCACCTCCTAGTAGCAGTAGAGTTTCATTTCCAAAGCAATCTATTCCCTTTTTCCAAATCAATTTTAGTAGTTTGTAGGAGGTTTTTAAAGGGAACCAGCCGATAATCTGGAGGTTCATCCTCATCTTAGGCAACCCACAAGCCTGAGGATATCCCCATGTTGCATAGGATTGTCGAGCCTTTAAGGCTTAGCATTCAGGGTGCAATCCTTCATGACAACAATATGTGCATGTGTGTGTATGTATGTACACGTATCTAGATACACACATATACACATTTGTTATATAATATATATAGTTCAACATTATATTTTTGAAGACCTCTTAAATTTTCAAATTCAAGTTCCTTAAACAATTGTAGCGGACCAAAAAAAATTGAATTTGATTTTAATTAATGTTGGAGGGAAAATGATATATGATAAATTAATTAAATAATTAAAAATATTTAATTGATACAGATAGAAGAATTTATAAGACAATGATAAGATGATAGATGAAAATGCATTAGTCATTTTTAAAAATCTACACATATATACATATACATACATCACACATACACACACATGTGTATGCACATTTATACATATGCATGTGTGTACATATATATACAAGCATATATATAGTTAATATATATATATATATACATGTAGATATGCATGTGTGTACATATATATAGAAGCATACTTTAACAATACACACACACACACACATATATATATATATTGTTAAAGTATGCTTGTATATATATGTACACACATGAAAAAAGTTTTGTTCAAATCTTCAGAAAGTCATTTTTAGGACACTTCGTGTTAGACGTGCTATTATAATGACTTGCATGAGGAGTCACACCTACAAACCTTAGTTAAAGATAGGTAAGATTCCATTTCACATTTATAAAAAATAAAGGCCTTACAATATTCCATGTAACGATAACATGCTCACAAAGTTAGCCCGCACAACTATTGGTCCTTCTCCCCTATCTAGATTTGCATTCTTCAACAGATCTGTAATCGTATGCCATTTTCCATTGTTATCAAGGTGGTAGAATGAGTCTTATTGCCCTTCACAATATACCCATTGTCAGAAAGCACTCCCACTTCTTGAAGCACATCCCTTAGAATTGATGGCCAACAAGAAAGGAGATATGGTTTAGAAACACCTTCAAATATAGGATGGAATGATGTCAAAATTTATGGAGATTATATTTTATGCCATCCAATCCTTGGTGATGAGGGTATGATATAATTGTAGATCAATTCAACACCACGCCCAATTTTCAGAATTCCTTCCACAAACTCGTCACAACTCCACATGCTTCCTCTT
The DNA here is from genome assembly GCA_007115665.2 of Sequoiadendron giganteum. Classification (NCBI taxonomy): domain Eukaryota; kingdom Viridiplantae; phylum Streptophyta; class Pinopsida; order Cupressales; family Cupressaceae; genus Sequoiadendron; species Sequoiadendron giganteum. The sequence goes on along the minus strand of CM021100.1, from coordinate 59,536,708 downwards.
TGGCATTTTCTTGATTTTTCTCTCGAATAAACTTCCCTTTCCCACAATATTTCTCCTTCTTCTCTTTTTTCTTTGTTGCATGTTGTAACTTTTTCTATAAATCTCCATTAAAACATAGGAAATCAGGATGCTAGAAACGGTGGTAGAATTTGGCTTTACATATGCCAATTGCATTTTCTTGAAGGTCCTAAAGCCTTTTCAACAAATTCATTTCATTACAGATAGGGAGGATGTCACCAAAGGTTGTGGAGTATGATTTTATGCACCTCCAAATAGCTATACCCCCACCCTCAATTTCCCTCATTAACTCTTCTTATCTATTGACCTCCATTGCTTCACATTTTGATGGTGAAAAACATACGCCTCTAACTACCTAAGATTGTGCCTTTAAGGAGGTTATAGGTCCATCTTTCCTCTATGCATTGTCCTTCCTTTCTCACTACAAGTCTTGATGGGTTTATGGGTAACCATACCTCTTAATGGCATGATCACCCCTCTACCATAACTTGCGCCATTCCTTTTTTCCTCAATGCCCACCCAAAAGGCCCATATCCTAGTTCATGCCTCATTAAATTGGGATTGAGTATGTTCTTTTCTTTATTTTTATTTTTTTACACACCTACACTACTCAACATGGATGACACTAGCATGGGATGTGACACTTATTAGGGCTTCCCCTCATCTACCTAATTTAATGGCATGAGCTCCTTGTAATCCTTGACCTTCAAAGTCTGAAATTATTATCATTTTCACTATTCACCTCACCTACCTCAAGCATGTCTCAAAGCACCATCAATGCTCAATTTTGATGTTGTAACTTTTAGAAAAGGTTTCCCTTTCATTTAGAAACATTATTTAATATTTATGGAATGTATCTACATGTACCTCTAGATATGAAGATATAGAAAAATGATTTGTTACCATTAATGCAATGGTTAGGGTTTGAAACCCACTAGAACTTGTACAATTATTGTCGAGTACAATTGCAATTCATAGGAATTACATACCCACACCTTTCAAGTACAAACCTACAAATGTGGGTATGATTTCATGTGAACCCAATGGAAAATGATTCTTGTTAGTTATGTGGATCCTCGATGATGTATTATTTAGGTTTTTGAGGACTTTAATATAGATCTCAACTTTATTTCTATGGCTATTAAGCGTTTAAAGACTTCATAAGAGATTAGTATGAATCCATGCTCAAAAACCACTAATTGGAAAGATATTTTGAACCCTTGTGTTTGAATTCCTAGATTCAAGGACGAAAACCCTTTTATTTATAGATAATTAGAGAATGGAAACCCTTTGGCAATTTGTAGTAGAGGATCAAACCCTTTTGGTCAAAAGGATGATCTCACTTAGAGTTCATATTTCAACTTTCATTGTGGCGGCAACTCTATTGTATTGGGCTTGACCAACTTGTAGGTGGTTGTGGACATACAAGATTCATCTGTAGTTGCTAAATTGCTACTATAACAATATTTTGTAATGTATTATTGACCAATTAAATGTAAGAAAGGATTTATGATTTATTTTATAATCGTGAACACAATTTGAATCTAGGGTATTAATTAATGAAAAATAGTGTTTGTGATTTGGGTGTGTTAGATTTTGGTAAACATTTATATAAGGAAAAAATTATGGGTTTGTAAGAGATAATTAAAATACTTTAACCCAAAATGTGTTTGTCCCAAAAATTCTAAATAGGTACAGAGGATTTTAAATAATATTTTCTAGGTACATTGCAATCTTCATCTTCCCATGTGGCATCTTCAATCGACCAATTCTTCTATTGGATAAGGTATTATATATTTTCAAAGGTGCCAACTCTGGATCCAAAATGGATATTCCTTCTTCATCTAGATTGTTTGGGGTGAAATTTATGTTTATTAGCCTTCATTGAGCTAGAGACATGGAGATTTAGATGTCGCTTTATTGAATTAAGTAGCTCCAACTTGTATGCTACATTTTTAATCATATGTGAACCCTTCTAAGGCTTATACAAATTGGGTTCCCACTTGGAATCCAATGTGTGGTGTTTCAAGAATAAGTTATATGGCTTTTCTACTATTGAATATGGGCATCAAGTAATATCACCTTATTATATTCTTGTAAGGGAGAAATGATGGATGGTGTTAGGTTCTTTAATAATTGAAGGGATTTTCCATGATTAATATTGAGAGGCCATCTTTTTGGAATATTGCCCAAAACTGTAACTACTTGCAAAATAGGTGATGTAGGAACCTTTGGTTGTACTTCTAGTGATAATAATTAAGCCACATCTCTATCCACATCTAGTTTAAGAATATTTTGTATTTTGTGCAAGTTTACCATCTATGGACTCTCTACACAAAATCCTCTTAGCTCAAATTTTCTACCCTCTTAGTGGAAACACATGAATAGCTCTTGGAAATTCATCTTTATTATTCCTAGAGTATTGAGTCATGGGCAGGTGCAAAAATATGGGGGACCAAAAAGTAGCCAACTTTTTCAAATTTTTTAAGAGGCCATAATGTGAGCACGTTATAACGTGCTCGCATTATGTCTTAGAGTGACCGAGCCTCACTCCCAATCTATAACACACTTGCATTATAACGCAAGTGCATTATAGCTTATTAAAACAAAAATAAAATAAAATCCTCATTTTGTGTTTTTTGTAACTTTTTGTCTTGTTCATGGCTTGAAACCATTACATAATGCACTCACACTTTTGGAAGGCCAAATCTACTTCAATTCTTCACTAAGTCTTCGTCAAAATGTTGCCACCCTATCAAATAGGTAGATTTAATATGTTTTTTGATGTAAATTTATTTAATTTTCAAGAAATGATAATGCACCTCCAAACCCTCCTCAAATTCCTCTTCAAAATCCTAATTCACCTCATGCAAAAATCCCTGCTAAGGAACAACCCCAAAAAACACCTCCAACAATTCCCTAGCATGCTCCAAGAACTCAGGAAAATTTAATAGGGCAAATTGAAAAAAAAATTAAAAAAATTGAGGATATAATTGCAAGGTTGAAAGATCCTACAAGCTCAACCTCGCATAGAACCATGCTTTCTCAATCACTTAAATCAATAGTATCACATATAGATTCAATTAGCAAGCAAATAAGTGGTTAGTTGGACAAGAGGAGAGTTTACAAAATTTTGTGTAGATAAATTATTTTATAAACAAGTGAAAGATGAAAAAATTATAAAATTTGAATTATGTGCCCTATTCACAAACCCTATAGTGAATCAACCTTTATATCCTTCAAGCAAGAGGTTTCCCATCCATTGGTGCAACCACCAAGGGATAAAGAACCATTTTTGGAGGAGGTGGTGGATGGTTTTTGACCATCCTCCATGCAACAACAATGAGGTGCCGCAATATTTTTTGAGGAAACTCTGTTGTGAGTTTGTCCTCAATAAAATCCCAAACTATTTTGATATATGGGACTTCCAGGGTAGAGGTGGGGGCTCCACACAGGAAAAATTTAGGGCACGTATCGATGCACAACAACTAGCGAGATGAGTACTCGCTAGCATATGAGCATGTGACTATCCCTTCCATTGTGAAGGAGAGTGTTGAGGTCAATACATTACAACCAATTAGTTCCCTCACCCAGAGCCTCATACAACATACTAGTCCTATAGCATAGGGTTAGCACGGTGAGTTTTCGAGAAGTAGAGTTCCACTTCATTCTTGTCAGGCTTGTAGGTCACCTTGTGGTTATGATCCCACACATAGTTAGGATGCAAGTGCCCAGGGTACATCTACAATTGATCAAATGGTGATGACATATGCCCTCCTTCATGAGGCATTTAGCCTTGATAGTAAGGTAAATATTAGCAAGTTCATTGAATTTAATTTATTAAATTTCATTTTTGAAATGCAAGATTAACTAAATTAGTTGAATGATTATAATGAAATTTAAGGGTCATAGTGTTCAATCTATTTTCAATAGTCTTGCACCTCCCTATTACGCAACTACATGTACTACGAAGGTATGTAGCTAGTAAATAATTATAAATATTACATGTGAATAGCTAAACATTATATGAATGGTATTCTTATATCTTATTTTGGATGTTGAATACGCTAATTTTGGAGCTTCAATGACAACACCTGCCAATGGAGGTGGTCATTGAAGTTTCACTCAGGTAATACAGACTATTTATAATTTTAAAATAAAAAGATATATTTTGTAATTGAATAATGTTTAATGACTTGAAGGTTCTAGATAGTTTGTAAGTATGCTTTGTACTTTTTAATTAATTTGATTTCAGGTTGTTATGCCCTTCATAATCTATAAATTTCATTTGTTCATGTTGTTGACCTTTATTCATCATTTCTCCTTGTGATCATTACTTTGCCTATGTGAATATTACACTATCCACTATAATGAAGATATTGCACTCCATTTCTTAGCGATCTCTTCTTTGTGATTCACAAATGAATATGAACAGAATGTTGAGGTTTTATGAAAATCATGGAGTGTCTTTATAGGTGTGAATTGTTATCAATATCTTAGGACCATAGTCCCCTCATTTCTCACTATCACTACATCATTTTGTTCTTAGTTGGCAGTACTCATTATTGCTTCTTTTCATGCATCTCACTATCATGCTTAACATTATTTCCATAAATCTTATCCCCAAGCTTAAAAAATTCTTCACACTTCACGTCAACAAAGGTTTGCATGACTTCTTTATGTAATCATGATATTGTCCCTTTCTTGCATGATATGATCATCCCTAGGACTGACATCTTGTGGTTATCCTTCACTTTGAAATTTTCCTTATGAAACATGCAAACCCTTGAAGCAATACCTAGTTCAATAAGTACTCATTTTTTTTTTACTATCTCATACATTATAAGCCATGACTTGCATCACTCTTCTAGTTTTCATAATTGAATAATGTTGTTTTATTTTTAGATGGTGCAAGAAGAGACTCCCACCGATGTTGATAGGGAAATGGAGCTTGATGTGTCTACTACAATAGGCAGCTCGATGCCTTTGACAAGGGTATGAGGCAGATTAGTAAATTTCAAATTACATTTGTTGTTATAGATATTTATTATTGAAAAATAAAATGATTATTGATTTGTAGTTTAATTTATATTTGGATGGTTTCTATAGGAATTTGGAACACCATCACCTGAGCATGTTATTGTTGCAGATGAGGAGAGAGATGATTTGGCCGTGGTAAGTGATTATTTTGTTAAATATTTCATTTTTTATAATATAATTTCTATAAATTAGTGTCTATACTTTTTATGTAATAGGTAAAGCTCCATGAAGAATTAAATAGGAGTAGCCCTCAAGTTTGAGGTAGACCATTTTCATACGCATCTTCATCCCCCCAATGATCAAAGGTCACCCGTGATATTTTTTCTTCCCCTAGAGAGGAATCACTTTTTATTGGAGTCCTTTGTTGTATGCCTATATGGCATTTTTGGACATATATTATTTATTGCATATACATGAAATTGTATGCCTATATGGCATTCTTGTAAGCCTATATGGCCATTTTGTATATATGTTATACTTATATCGACATATATTGGTGTATGCCTATATGGCTATTTGGTTAATACACATCTTTTTATTGATGGTGTCCATATTTATATTATAAATTCACGCTTCAATGGATATTTGTAGATGGTTTATGTCAAATATTTAAAATCCAAGTGTATTCCATGCACTCTTCCTTTATATAATTGTAAATATATAAAGTATGAGCATTATAAAGTAAATATGAATGATTAGGTGAATTAAAAACCTAGCCATGTCATCATTGACATCATCAATCATATGAATATAATAATGCATGATACAATTGTTGTCAAATAGATTACACTCGAACGATTGAATGGTGAAATTTAGCAATCTGTTGAAACATGGGAACTAATTCCAGGTTGTGGGTACCCTATAAGGAATTAGACCTCTAGATTCTAGGTTGTTTCCTATATAGTTTTCTGATTTATAACTGAGTAACTTTCTGGGAAAAGGTAGAAAGACTAAAACTAAAAGAAGAACTGTAAATCTTAACTATGGTGATGTTTATACCAAATAATGATGATCTAAAAAGGCAGATTGATTCACAATTATGAATTCTAAGGAATACTTCACACAACTCATTAATGGCAATCTTATTACAAAAGTGTTTTGAAGGAAGGTTGACTGATCTCTCCTAGCAGGAAACTATGTTTCACAACTTTGAAGAGATGAATACAAGCGCAACTTAAGACCTGAAACTTGATTGTATCTGAAAAACTCACATCAGTGAAAGAGACAAAATTTAAAGGTTTCTGATTTATTAAAACACAATAAATTTCATCAAATCAATCATTAATGCAAAAACCTCAGTAATGAAAAGGTAAAACTTGAATCCTTTAAGCAAAAAAGGAACAACTCCATGTAACCTGTAAACCTGCTATTGTATTAATCTGAAAAAAATTGAGTTACAAATAATTCCCTTTGCAGAATGCAAAGAAGGAAAAACAAGAACTAGAGGAAAATGAATAATTTTCCTCAATATATACAAAAAGCCTTCAAAAGGCATGGAGATGGAATTGAAAGTCAAATTCGGTGAGAAGAATGATAACTCCAAGGTAATCCACGAGCAAAAGAAAAAAATCCTGAAAAAGAGGCTCAAACCCATGCAAAAATGAGTGCATGATGATCCAAACTCAAGGTCAACTAATAACTGAAACAAAAGCACTCAAACTGAACTGCAAATCCCTCAAAAGGTGGGTCCAAGCATGCAAAATCCACCTTGTTTGTGTCAATCCGCCCATGATGACTTGAACTCCATCTTTGTATCGTGTATGATCAATCTTCAGTTAACAATCTCTGATTCTTTAGTTTCATTTATATCTTTTCCATGACAAATATTAAAGCAACTTATAATTTATTGCTTTAATATTAATTACATTGTTATCTTGATTTCATAATCATGCAAAAAAAGAAAAAAATATAAGAAGGTATAGTTGAACTTAATTCAACTTTTTGCAAAAGCGTATGAATACATGCAAGGTATTCATAAACACCTAACACTTAACAAATGACTTATGTAAAAGTGTTGAAAATAAAGGCAAAAGTCTTTATGCTAAGTTTGACCATTTTTTAGGGTAAAAGGAACCCTAAAGTCATATCCGTAGCCACATTGTGTCACATTATTTTTACACTTGCATTCTTTTTGATCTGGAAGCTTCACCTCCTTGCACCGCCATGTTGAGTGTTAGGGTTTTGAAGTTTCAAAATATCCATGTTTGTTGCTTCTTCTGAAGATCTTCTTGAAGATTCCTCTAGCGCGGCCTCCATATTTTTTTGATGGTTTCCATTTGTTTCCATTCTATATTGATATATTATGAGGCCGCCATGAGATAGCTCGAGCCCATCATTTTAAAGCTCCTATGAGGCTTGGCCACAGCTAGCATGAGTTCCAATCGGTGAAAATATGGTGTGTTCCCCTTTCTTTATTATTTTCTCATGTTTAGGTCGCACCATTGTTGTTGTATATTCTAAAATTGTTCCTGGTTAAAGGTCGTGGCCATGCATCTGCTTCTAGGTTTGCATGATTATGTTGCTCCACTATGGGTGTATGATTCAATGTTATATTTTGTATGATGGTCAGTAACCCACGGGTTGATCTTCTGTGATTAACTTTATGCACTTTTTGGAGAAAATGACAATGGACTGTGACTCAGATTTCTACAATAATCATGATATTATACCTCATTCTTTGTGCAAGGGTTTGGCCTTCTTTTACATTTTCTGAAAAAATGATTATTTATTTCTGAAACTTTTCCCCAATATGGCTGCAGACTGAGTATTGTCTTTCTCACAGTGATCAGCTTGAATGTCAGACATGATATTTTTACCTTTCATCCTTTTTTTTCAAACAACCATTTCACCATATCCATCTAAACCCACACTGTCATCCATTGTCATGGTTTCCATACCATTGCAGTTTGAAACCCTTGTATATTTTTCCTTTTTGAGGTAAAAAGAGAACTAATGATTGACACCTTATCATTTTGTGAACACGTGATTACTTGGGCATGTAATTTTGGAATGGAAATAAAAATGCTATTTGAAACAATGAAACATCACCTCTACTGTGAAACAGAGATAGATAGATCATGAAATGGTTGTATTTTTAGCATTAAACTCTGCATACCTTCAAGCATCACTTTTACTCACAAGTCTTTATCAAGTTGCAACCTCATATCTCATGGGGTCCATAATCAAATGTTCTATGTATTGCAGATCATCTCTTATTCATATTTTCATTGATGACTATGGTCCTCTTTTACATTTTCTGAAAAAATGATAAAACCTTGAATCTTTCTTCATATTTTGATTTGGCCTATTTTACATTAAAACCCTAGGCCATGGCTCCTTTAATATTATACGTCTCTAATCTATATTTTCTCATGATTTACTCATTATAAATCTGCTCTTTTCCATCATTTTCTCATGTCATATCAAACAATAGTTCTCTATTTTGTAAAGAAGAAGCCAATTCCTTAGTGTCTTATGTATATCCAGTCTTTACAAAGAAGGCTCTTTGAAGTATCTCCATCATAACAAGTATCTCCATCATAACTATTGGATGAGCTATTACATCGATGTTGATAATGTCACCATCCTCCAATGGTTATGAATCGGGTACACCATGGTTGTATCGAGATATTTGGATTTCATGCAACTCTTGCTTCTTCTTATTAACTCATGCACAATTAACTCCAAAACTTCACTAATAGAGGCCCTTACTATTGAATGAAAACTTATTTGTTCCTTGTACACTTGGCACTCTATTCATGGCTCTTCATTTTCTGTCACGAGAAATTTAGGTTGCACATGTCATGTTCCTGTAGGTGGCAGCGGATTCTTTGTATTGTGTAAGATAAATCTTCTTTAGAAGACTTCATGGAGATGCTTACTGTACCTGGCACTGCAAAATGTTGCCTCCTGATGGCCCTCAAGTGTATCTAAAACATTGTTCCTCCTATCATTGATAATGGATTCTCCATTTTGTCTTGTTGTTCTATAAGGGTTTCTCTAACAATAATAATGACTTCAAATTCTAGGCTACTTTATTTGTTGTAGCTCAACTAAACTGTCATTGTAGTATATGCTCTTGTGAGATTAGCATGGTTGCCATGCTTATGTAATGGTCATTGTTTTCCATAATTGATGATTCCTTGATATCTTATGGTGGTTGTAATGAAAGATTCCATGATGTAGAATGTATCCACATTGATAATTGATATCTTTTGTCATGAATATGCCTGGTACATAGTTGTGATATGCATTTTGGGTGTTTGTCTCCTCCATGAATATGTGATTTTCATGTTTATTCTTTCCATGTCAATCTGATATGCTGGGCTCAACCCTTGTGGGAGCCCATTTTGCCTCACATATCTGATGAAATATGATCATGAACATAATAAACTTGTTCCTGCACAGTGAACAAACATGTTAGCAAAATAAAAGAAGATGAAAGCTTCCTCCTTTCTTTATGCTCTTTTAATTTTGAAATCATCTGATGGATGCCTGACCAATTGTATTCTATATTCCTATTAGTAGCATAGGCATATGATAGGATTTGATTTGCATTGCTCTAACCACACTTCCATCAACTTGCAGGTGCATCGGAGCTTGGAGCTGGATCGACTCAAAGTCACAACTGAAGACTTCAATTTGTTAGCGATTCATCATTCCAGGCAATGACGAATCACTTTCTACCCTATGCTTTCTTTATTCTCAGTTGTACAGTTTACTTTACTTCATGCACCCTCTATTTGATTGTGAAAATCAAATTGAGTTACTCCCACGGTTTGTGTGGGATTTTTGTTTGTACATTATGAATAAACTAGCAAACATTATGTAATCTTATGATATCATTTTGAAATGTTTTTGCATAATATCACTGAAATTCACACTGTAATGAAACATTGCATAATAATGAGTACTTAGCAGTAAATTTTGAACATCTTGTGTACCTTTTGGCTTTGAATTTACAATTCAGCTCTACCTGTTTGAGCTGGTAGTGAAAAATAGGTAACAAATTGGCGACCTCTGCAGAGTGTTTGCAAAATTCTGTAACTCAGCTTCAAAACAACAAACTGAAAGAAACTACCACAACTTTGTTTATGACAGAATTTGAAACCCCTGTGCAACAACTGCACTTTATTGAAAGCGAAACTATACTAAATGAAAACTAATGTGCGAAGAGCACCTATTGCAAAAACATAACTGAAACATCTATCCTACCCTACACTACCCAGCAGCGGTAGTGTTTAAACATAACCATTCACCGGTTGATTGAAAAAATTCCCTTTTCTTATCAAATTAGGTTCTGCCACTTGTTTGCAAATTTTCCAACAGTGCTGAAAGAAAAATAAAAGTTGTATGCTCAAAAGAAACACTTGTGCAATCATGAAAAACACCTCCCTTTGTGTATCAGACAAAAGATGCACGCAACTATTTTGAATAGTTTGAGCAACCTTCATTAATGCTTGTTGATGCTCAAACTTGTGCTCCCAAGCAGATACTTCAATTGGTAACTCCTCTTGATTTCCAGCCAATCGTGCTAGGTGTCTAATAGGACATCCCCTTGTGCTGACACCATATTGGTAACTTTCAGCCTCCTGTTGATGCTCTACTTTTCCATCTTTTTCTTGAAAAGGTGTTGATACGAGATGATATGCAGGTTGTTGATCCTCTTTTAACTTTTCAATGAAGAGGGAATCCTGCTTGCTTGCATTATCTATAATAGTTTCTAAAAAGAAACCATTAATGTGTTCAATGGTCGGACCTTCTCCACCAAGGAGCTGATATCCCTATTGGATTACTAAAAACAAGTTCTCAAACTGTTGTTCCCTATGTTCCTTGCCCACAATAGAGAACAATTCCTCCTCTACAAAGTGGGGAAGTTCATCAAATAATTCCATATTGTATTTTTTCATAGGATGAAAAGAATTCTCCTCATTTTCAATAGCCTCTTTGACCTAAATAGGTTGATTACATGTGCCTGGTTCACATGGTATCAAACTAGCATTAATGTTAGAGCAAAAATCTTCTATGATATTTGAGAAAATGTTCTCATCTAATTCATGATCTTGAATTGGATTCAGATGAATCTCATCACCCTGCTGCTCAAAGGTAGGTGTTGATGCTACTAAGCATGTGTTTTCTTCATTATCATCAATAAATTTGGGTAATTCATCAGCTATATAAACATGTTCAACCTGCTCTTGTATATTATCATCTTGTTGGTCTTTTGATAATAGAGGAGTGATTTTTACCTTATGAACTGCCCTTTCCTGATGTTCCTTCTTATCCTTCAGCTGCTCTAATGTTGGATTATGACATTGATGGTCTTCAATCAATAATTCATCAGATTGTTTGATCTTTTCCTCTGTATCCTACTCAATAAAGGAAGGTAATTCATTGAATAAGAACATGAAATCATTACCTTTGGTACCTTTTTTGAGCTCCTCAACCTGTTGTTCTGATGGCGACTTCTCATTCACCTCCTGCTGCAAGTTTGCTTTATGATCTTGTACATCAAGTGTAAGCTTATCAACTTCAAAAACTCTTGCTTGATTCTCTTGAGATGGCTTCTCATGAAGATTCTTTACTTGATTTGTTACATGCACTTTAATTTGAAATAGAAGAGGATCTCTGAAACTTGGAATGGGAGGAGTTTCTTATGTATGTTGTTCATACTTTGAAACTTCAAAACAGAATTATCCTCTTGCTGATTCGCATGTTCACGAACCTCAATCTCATCTTGAACCAATAGTATATCATGCTCTACAATATCTTTGATTGTTCCAGATTAACTGGTAACTCAGGCTGTTGAGTGCTCTCTTCAGCTTGATCAATAAAACTGGGTAATTGATCAAAAAAATAAACCAATTATTCCTCTTCGTATGGTGCCTTCTCAAATGAAGCTTGGTCATCTTGTCTCTGCAAGTGGGGACTTTTGACTGGTAATTCCTGCATTTTGTTTTCATTTCTGTCATAAACAGAATTAGAAAACTTTTCAAATGGTTCAAAATCCAAGGGGTTCAACTGTAAGTTTGAACCAATATTCTCTTCATTTGTAATACAGTGATTTTGAGTTGGGGACTCTTTACAAGCAATAATGACTTCTTGCTCCTCCCGCTCTTTCTTTTGCTGCTCTAATTTGTAAACCTCCAATGCTAAACGTAATGGGTTTACATTTCTGATCTGCTCCATGAGAAGCAAAGTCTCCTAATCAATCGACTGCTCTGTAACTTCATTGGACTGTACCAGATTATTTTCCTCTACTTGTGAAGGATGAAAAGTTGTAAAATTTGGGGCTTCATACCTTGGAAGTTCTTCCTCTTGAGACTGATTTGTGAAGTAAGGAGTTGTTTGGATATCATGCTTTTGAGCAATCAAAAACTTGATTTTCTCCTCTTGTATAGCTAACTCCCTTCCAAGATTTTCTTCAAATTGTCTTCTTTGTGTTTCCATTTCCTACTCATGAAGAAAGGTCTGATAGTCTAACTCCTGCTGCTGCATATCAAACTCCTCTTTCCCTTTATACTCTTTTATCTACTTAGTGATGTCTAACAATATATCCTTGGTGGTGTTTATGCTACCTTTGATATTTTTGACTTCTTGGAGCTGAATCTGAGTGCATGAACTTTGATATGAAGTTTGAGTTGGGGTGGGTGCGAGGTAAGCATGTTGAGCATGCGGACATGTTGTTGTTGCATGGTTGTTTGGGATAAAACTAGCAGCATGTTTGGCTTGATATGGCTGATAGGGTGATTGGTTGGCAGTATTTTCATAGTATGGAGGTGGGTATACCTGCTGACTATGAAAACATGATATTTCTACTCATATAAGGCTGAAAATCAAAGTATTAAGTTTATATTCGAAACATACCAGCACTTGATCATTTGAAACCGATAGATTTGCTCAGAGTCGCCAGGTATAGTAACCTCTGAAAGGTAAAAAGTTGTTGTATATACCAGAACAATAGCCTACAATTTTGAATTCTTTCTCTGAAGTGTGCTTCAGAGTCCCACCGGGCGTGCCAAAAACTGTTGTCAAACAGATTGCACCCGTATGCTTGAATAACTAAATTCAGCAATCTATTGAAACATTGGAACTAATTCCAGGTTGTGGGTGTCCTATAAGGAATTAGACCTCCAGATTCTAGGCTGGTTCCTATGGATTTTTCTGATTAATATTTGGGTAAATTGTTGGGAAAAAGGATAAAAAATATTTAACTTGAATGTAGAACTAGGAAACTTTAAATACGGTGATGCTTGCACCTAAAAATGATGATCTAAAAGGTTGTTTGGTTCACAATTGATTCTTAGAACATCTAATTTGCACATCAAAATCTGAACAGTTTGAACTCGTATAAATGCTTCATACAAAGGCTCATGAAACTATTTTCTTACAGAGGAAAAGAACAGTGTTCTCACAATTAAGAAAATAATCTTATATTATGAACTCGGTGTATGACCTATGAATTAAAATTGAATGCATACATATATTTATGATTGAGACAGAAAGATAAAGGTTTCAATGCTGAGACACAATATAATTCGATCAAAATCAAACCCAAGAATGATGCCTGAAAGCTTGAAGGCAAAACCTGACACTATTGAGAAGATAAAAGGAAAAACTCCATGCTAAAACCAAGGGTAACCAGTAAAACCTGCTATGTATTAATCTGAAATGATGCTGAGTTACAAATAATTCTCTTTGCAGAAAGCAAAGGAGAAAAACAAGAACTAAGAAAAAACAGTTAAGTTTTTTCAATATATACAAAAGCCTTCAAAAAGGCATGGAAAAAGAACTAAAAGTCAAACTCCAAGAGAGGGTGATAACTCCAAGGCCAAATACAAGCAAAAGCAAATATCTCTGAAAAAAGGAGTCAAAACCATGCAAAAATGAGTGCACTCAGGTTCAAACTCGCTATCAACTGTTAACTGAAACATTGAACACCCAAACTGAACTGAAAATCCCACAAAAGGTGGGCCCAAGCATGCGAAAGCCTCCTTGTTTGTATCAATCTGCCCAAGTGAAACTGAAACTCTATCTTTGCTTTATTTTCATGCTTGCATGATCTAATCTAATTTAACGTTATATTTGCCTAAAAATAGTTGTATTAATTAAATGATTTATAATTTATCATTTAATTAATACAACTTTACATGAGTTGGCAAGTATAACATAAATTAGACTTAAATAAATCACTCACCCAATATTTTATATTACAAGCATAATATTAAGCTTCAAACAATTTTGTATGCCTTGGTAACTGATACTTTGAATAAACTCATGGGCCCCTTCAAAATAGGTCATTGACATTGTAAAGTCAATACCACAGCGAAATAATGAAGTGATCATTATTTCCTAAAAAAAAAAAAAAAACTTAGTCAAATTTTTATTTTTACAACACACCCATTTGACTTAAGGTTTTAACAAAAGGGCTACCGGAACCCTAAACTTGACTTCCATTTCATCTTTGAGTATTTTGAGGAAGCTTCAAGAAGAAGCTCTAGCCGCCATGCCATGCTGCCGCCATGAAGAAGACCTGGGATCGACCTCTGTATCCTAACATTCTTGCTCCTTCTTGGCAATCTCCATGCACAGGCTTGCAAGAAGACAAAAATAAGCTCTATTTTGTCATCATTGCGTTACTACTTCCTCATTTTTGAAAGCACAGTCAGCTTCAAAGGCGCAGCTAGCATAGCTTTTATGATGAATTTCTCACTTTTTTGTGCGCACCCCTCCTTTTGTGTTTATGAGGCCGCCATGGAGGATCCTTGAAGCTGAGTTTAAAGCTTTTGGGAAGACTTTGGCCGCAGCTTCTTAGTTTTTGACAGACAAACAACGGTAAGCTTTCATTTCTACTTGCCTTCTATCTCCTACTAAAGCTTACAAAAACTTAAAGATTTTGGATAGAAGAAAGAAGAAAACATGGAATGGTGTCTTTGCTTATATTTCATTTCTATGTATATTCTAAAACCAGGCCGCCATCAAAGCTTGCTCGAGCTATATATACTCTCATTCATCTTTTCGCCATTCTAGGTAATCCTTTGCTTCCTGTTAGACTTGTTTCCTTTATGCTGGCCGTCATTAGCTTGATACTCTGTTTTTGTCTTTTGGGCTTAAAAGTATGATGCTCGGCATGGTTGCGGCTGTATTAACTGGGTATTTGGCATTTCTGTATTATGAGGCCGTAAACAAACTATCAAAATTCACTTCACTCAAATTTTTGAGCTCCATTGAACATTCAGATTGAAACCTTCATTGTTTCCTACACTGCTCCTTTTGTATTTACTATAAAAAAATTGTTTGACTCTGGGAGGATTGATTTATTGTTTGCCTAAGAAATGATGTGAACCCACGAGCAGACTTCAAGGTATTATTACAAAACTTCATCCTAGCCACTTCTATACTTCCTGCATCTCTGTTATTTTTCTCTTTAAAATACATGGTCGTCATGAAGAAACCTATCCTGGGTATTTTATTAATAAACTTTGCCATGTTGCTGTTCCATTTTGACTATACTTGGTGGTTTATTGTAACCCAAAACTATGAGTTTCTTTCATTTCATTTAGCTCTGTAAGTTCAGCATATTACGATTATATCAAATATAGATGTTGATTGTGTCTTATCATTGCAATGGAACTGTTCGGTTCAACATAATCACCATATTTCATTTTCATGCATGCTTATCTGATCTTTACACAACTTAGATTCCTTTTGTTCCTCCCCACACCTGGCACTTTTCATGCAATTATCATTTAACCTGGAGCTTTATAGATGGAAGATTTATTCTCAAATATGTAAAACAACTCTGACCTGGAAAGCATGATTTTTTGCTTTGAAATATGAGATCATTTACTGCATTATTTTTGAAACAAAGAGGCTCGATACTTTATTTAGATGTAAATGTGAAAATGTAAAGTAGAGCTGAACAGAATATAATTAAAATGATGAGTTCTCACACCGTTTGATCCTTTCTTGACCTGATGAGAAAAGTCATGTTGTATGCTCAAAAGACTTTTCCTGAATCTCTTTGAAATAAAGTTGCTTGTATGATTATAACTTAGTTTCAACAGTTCTTTTAATGACTTTTATCCATGTAAATGACTCTCGTGTGTAACTTGAGAGTGTCTTATTTGATATGTCGGGCTCAAACCTTGTGGGAGCCCGTTTTACTCCACATATCAGATAAAATGATCACGAACATAATGCACCTGTTCCTGCACAGTGAACAAATATGTTAGCAAAAATAAAAGAAGTTGAAAGCTTCCTCTTTCTTTATGCCCCTTTGAATTTTGAAATCATCTGATGGATGCCTGATTGATTGTGCTTTATATTTCTATTGGTAGCATAGGCATATGATAGGATTTGATCCGCATCGCTCTAACAACATTTTCATCATACTTGCAGGTACGCGGAGCTGGAGCTGAAGCTGAAGCTGAAACTGGAAATGGAGCTGGAGCTGGAGCTAGCGTCACAACTGAAAACCACAACTGTCAATGATTCGTCATTCCAAGCAATGACGAATCACTTTCTACCCTATGCTTTCTCTATTTTCAGTTGTATAGTTTGCTTTTGCTCTTGCACCCTTTATTTGATTGTGAAAATCAAATGAGTTACTCCCACAACTTGTGTGGGATTCTAGTCTGTACATTATAAATAAAAACAACAAACATTATGCAAACTTATGATATCATTTTGAGATGTTTTTTGCATAACATTACTGAAATTTAGACTATAATAAATCAATGCACAATATGAGTACTTTAGCAAAAAAAAATTTAAACGACTTGTGTACCTTGGCTTGAATTTACAATTCAGTTCTACCTGTTTGAGCTGGTAGTGCAAAATAGGTAACAGGTCTCTTAAGAGAAATTGTCGGTGTAATGTAGCTCAAAATGTTTAGGCATGTCGGGGTGTGAAACAAGACCTTTCCTAGCGTAAACCTTCTCATTCAGACATGTTGGAATTTTCGGGTTGGTCACATGACAAACATAACAAAAATTAAACCACCTTGCAACTTTACACTGCATGCATCTGACATTTTCTCCATTGACTGAAAAATTGTCACCATAGGCAAATGGATCAAAGATATGAAAAAATAAGAAAGTTTATTGTAGAGGGGCCTTATGTGATCTTGCATCTTTAGATAAAATGTTTCTAAGTGCCACATTTTCCGAGTAACAACTTGTCAAAGTTTGCTTCCCTTTTTTCACTTTGGTCTCTTAAGAGATATTGTCGGTACAATGTAGCTTAGAATATTCCAGCATGTTGGGGTGTGAAATAGAACCTTTCCTAGTGTAAACCTACCTATCAAGATGTGTCGAAACTATCGATTTGGTTGCACAAAAAATAGAATGAAAATTACACCGCCTTGCAACTTTACATTTCATGCATCTAAAGCTTTTTCAATCAACTGAAAACTTGTCACCACGGGCAAATGGATCAGGGATATGAAAAATTGAGAGAGGCTATTGTAGAGGGGCCCTACATGATCATGTACCTTCATATGGAATGTTTCTAAGTGCCATAGTTTTTGAGTAATAGCTCATCAATTTTTATTTCCCTTTTGCACTTTTGTCTCTTAAGAGATATCGTCGGTGCAATGTAGCTTGAAATGTTTCAACATGCTGGGGTGTGAAATAAGACCTTTCTTAGAGCATAAACATACCCATCCAAACATGTTTGAATTCTCGATTCGGTAACATGATGAATAGAATAAAAATTACACCACCTTGCAACTTCACACTACATGAATATGATGCCTTTTCCATCGAATAAAAATTTGTCACCACATGAAAATGGATTGGAGATATGAAAAATCGAGAGAGGTTATTGTAGAGGGGCCTTATGTGATCTTGTACCTTCACATGGAATGTTTCTAAGTGTCATAGTTTCTGAGCAACAAGTCATCAAATTTTGTTGCCCTTTTACATTTTGGTCTCTTAAGAGAAATCATCGATGTAATGTAGCCTAGAATGTTTTGACATGCAAGGGTGCAAAAAAAGATCTTTGATCCAGTCAGAGTTTATGGAGATCGGTGAAGGCTTTGGAAGAATGATTAGTTATTGAAATTTCTTCAGTCAATGCCAATAAGACATTCAAATCCAGGGTTTACAAATACTAACTAGTTTTTGTAAATGAAAGCTATAATGACTTATTTGCTAAAGATTATGTTTGGATTTGTAGATTTCAGATAGGATACCATTTAAAATTATAATTTGTTGAATGTTATACACTAGGGTAAGGGCACTAATAAAATGGAATTTTTAGAGCATGACATTATAAATAAAATGTTATAAATATGATTTTATTTTCTACATAAGTAAAGTTGAAATGTGACAACGAAAGGTCTAACTATCAACTGGTCATTCTCAAGCACTAGGTGCTACTATTGTTGATCAAATTGGCCAAAATCTACCCTATCTTAGAGTAGAATTTTCAAAATATCAAGAATAAAATGAAGATAGAAAATAATATGGTTATTGCAAATGATTCATCTTTTTCAAAAAATGTGAATGTACCTTGATGCTAATCTCCTATGTACCTACACATTGTATCATACTTGTTTACCCTTATTGGGAGCAATCTTCTATGTCTTGATGATTGTCTATTGTCTATATGATTTTCATAGTTATCATTCAATATATATTCATTATTACATAATGCTATCAATGATGCTTTTTGCATTACTTTTCATGATCTATTTTCTTGCATGCTTTCAATTTTAGATTTCATGTAGTTTTCATTAAATATTTTTCATCTCTAATTTTTTCATACTTTGTATACAACCAATTGACGGGGGAATGTATTATCACTAATACTCTTATTTTGAGATTGCAAAAACCCACCTACACTCATATAGAGACTCATCATTATACCTAAATGGATCTTGATTAGTATCAGAGTGTAGAGCATACTTACCACACAGAGTTGAACAAAATTGCATGGTCATATTAAATATGTCATATCAAATTGTTACACCTAAGAATATGGTCCATTTACCACCACTAAGGGAACCACATCATGCCATTTTGACTTGATAGTGAAACAAAACAAAAAATGATGAATGTAATTTTTATCGCAACAAAGTCCACTATGTGCCATTTTAAATAGACCTACCATAAATATGCATATAATCTACCCAATGTTCACTATATATGTGTAAAAATGCAGTAGCAAGAAAATGAGAAACTTTAAGTTAAAGAGGGGCAGTAAGTCCTTCCTATGCCATATGAAATTTGGAACCAAAACATAAGTAAAGTTAAAATGTGACAGTGAAAGGTCTAACTATCAACTGCAATACATTAATATCAATAACATGAATTTACAAATTCAATGTGCATACTTACAAATTAATCCAATGAACCATCTGAGTCTACTCTACTCTTTATTGTGTCAATTATTGCCTCATGGTCAGACCCACACACCTTCCACAAGTTCTTGTTCAAAGGTCTACCCCCGTATTTGATCAAATGAATATTGGATGCCACAACAAGGTTTGTGTAATGAAGAATCTTCAGATGCGTGTCAAAGTCCTGAAATAGCCAAACATTAACACTCTTATGCAGGTACCTTCTAGGCCATGTTCCAATAACAACCACTAAGCATGTAGGGTATTCGATGTCTTCTCCATCTATAACTGGGGCCTCCAATTTCGTTTTGGCCTCAACACAATAACACAAGTAATAATTTGTTCCATATTCATTGTCTTCATCTACAATAACTGCATAAACATGCTCTACATTGACATGTGTAGCAAATTAGATGAGCTTAGTTGACATTACAAAAACACTACAAAGTAAGATAACATTAAGAATTTCAAAAGCTATGCAAGTAGATATATTACCTGGTTGAAATAGATCTAATATATAATCAAATTCAATCAATGATTCCATCTGTGTTAATTTTAGTACTGTCAAGAGCTGATATGTGTCAAGTGGGCTTAGAAATCTTAACCACCATTCATCAACCCACTCTTTTGACTTGCGCTCATTATAGGCTTGAATTATATTTGAAGAACAAAAGCATGTCATCTTTCACATATAGATACTCCATGAACCTACATTATATCTTCTAAAAGAGTATAGCTCACTTGATCTTGATAGTGTACAACCAACATTATTCTATGAGTAGTTTCATATCATACCATAACCAACATTTTTATTTGGATTATTTGTCATCTATAAGTGAATTTTTCTAGTTTGGGGTGAATTTGAAGTTGTTTCCCAATCATAAAGAGTTTGATAACAAGTTTCTAGTGATTAGTTTCATTTTGAAGTTGAAGTGAACCCTATAAGCTTGACAAAATTGAAGTGTGTGGCATGATTTCACAAGAAGCATGGAAAATTTACAAATGGAGCATAACAAAATCAAAATATTATATTAAGCATGTGTGATACTTGAAGTGACAAATAAACATAAGAGAATGAAGGAAAATGTAAAGAACGTGTATAAAGACTTGACATACCTTAAAATTGGAGATTTGATTGGAGAAACTACCCAATTATGTGTACTCTTTTTTCTTCTTGCATCAAACTCCTCAATAATTTGAGCATTTCGTGAACTTGTTTCCTTTTCAATGTTCAATTCTATATAACTCTAATAGAATTACTAAAAACTATAGAATTAACCAATGTATAATGTTAAGTTATAACAATTCAATCATAATTAACATTGCAACACTAAAAACATGAAAATTTGAGTTCACATATCAAATGTGATGTAAAAAATCTATTATTTCTTCCTTCCTAAGTTGGAAAACCAAAAAAAGGTGGTGGAATGTGTAAATATTGCATGTGATTTCCCAAACAGCATGAAAACACATTTTTTTGTTAGATCATGCGCACAAGCAAAAGAATAACAGAGCATGTGGTCCTAGATCATGGGTTTCCTACCTTTTTGCCATTTTTAGAGTAATACAAAATGTGCTCACGTTATAACACAAGCACATTTTATCTTGCTCTTAAAACAATCATATTTCAACTTTTCCAAAGTGCACTCAGACTTTGAAAAAGTTGATTTTGTAAAGGTTTTCTAACTCTTATCATGTGTCAATAGGGGGTTGGGTTGAGGTACATTAATGAGACCTTTCTTGTACCAATTATGACATCTTCTGAGTGCTATGTATGTCTCGCTTTGTGTGTGATATTATTTCACCATAATTCCCTATACACTCAAGCTTGTACATTAACCCTCAACCCTATATCTTAAATCTTAAACCCTAAAGACTATACCATATACCTTAACACTATACCCAATACCCTACAACCTCAACCCTATACCCCATACCTTAAACCCTAAACTCTACAACCTCAACCCTCAACCTATACCTTAACCCTATACCTTAAACGCTCAACCCTAATCCCTCAAACATCAACCCTTAAACCCTAAACCCTTAAACACTCAACCCTTAAACCCTCAGCCCTAGACTCTAAACCCTAATCCCTCAACCCTCAACCCTCAACCCTCAACCCTAAACCCTCAACCCTCAACCCTTGACCATAATCCCTCAAGCCTATACCTTACACCCTTAATACATTAATCCCTCAACCCTTAAACCCTATTCCCTTAACCCTCAACCCTTAACCCTATCCCTCAACCCTCAATCCTGAAACCTTAATCTGTAAACCCTATACCCTCAATCCTTAAACCCTTAAACCCTTAATCCATCAACGCATAAACCCTTAATCCCACAACCCTCAACCCTTAAACTTTAATCCCTCAACCCTCAACCCTATACATTAAACCCTCAACCCTAATCCATCAACCCTATACCTTAAACCATTGATACATTAATCCCTCAACCCTTAAGCCCTCAACCCTTAAACCCTTAAACCCCAGACCCATAAACCCTAATCCCTTAAACCTCAACCCTAAACCCTATCCCTAAACCGTAAACCCTTAAACCCTGATACCTCTACCCTCTACCCTTTACCCTCTACCCTATACATTAAACCCTCAACCCTAATCCCTCAACCCTATACCTTAAACCCTTAATACATTAATCCCTCAACCCTTAAACCCCTAATACATTAATCCCTCAACCCTTAAACCCATAAACCCTAATCCCTTAAACCTCAACCCTAAACCCTCAACCCTCAACCCTTAAACCTTAAACTATAAAACCTATACCCTCAACCATTAAATCATTAATCCCTCAACCCATAAACCCTTAATCCCTCAATCCTCAACCCCTAAACCCTAATCCCTAAACCCTCAACCCTCAACAATCTACCCTATACATTAAACCCTCAACCCTAATCCCTCAAGCCTATACCTTGAACCATTAATACATTAATCTCTCAACCCTTAAACCCTCAAGCCTTAAAACCTCAACCCATAAACTCTAATCCCTTAACCCTCAACCCTTAAACTATAATCCCTTAACCCTCAACCCTCAACCCATAAACCATAATCCATTAAACCTCAACACTAAACCCTATCCCCAAACCTTAAACCCTATACCCTCAACCCTTAAACCCTTAATCCATCAACCCATAAACCCTTAATCCCTCAACCCTCAACCCTAATCCCTCGACAATATACCTTAAACCCTTAATATATTAAACCCTCAACCCTTAAACCCTCAACCCATAAACCCTAATCCTCAACCATAAAACCTAAACCCTCAACCCTTAAACCTTAAATCCTATACCCTATACCCTCAACCCTTAAACCCTTAAACCCTAATCCCTCGACCTGATACCTTAAACACTTAAACCTTTAAACCCTTAAACCCTCAACCCATAAACCCTAATCCCTTAAACCTCAACCCTATCCCTAAACCCTCAAACCTCAACCCTTAAAATATATACCCTATACCCTCAACCCTTAAACCCTTAAACCCTTAATCCCTCAACCCTCAACCCTTAAACCCTAATCTCTCAACCCTCAACCCTCTACCCTATACATTAAACCCTCAACCCTATACCTTAAACCCTTAATACATTAATCCCTCAACCCTTAAACCCTTAGACCCTCAACCTATAAACCCTAATCCCTTAACCATCAACCCTAAACCCTCAACCCTCAATCTTTAAACCTTAGACCCTATACCCTATACCCTCAACCCTTAAACTCTTAAACCTTAATCCCTCAACCCTCAAACATCAACTATAAACCCAACCCTAATCCCTCAACCCTATACCCTAAACCCTTAACCCTTAAACCCTAATCCCTCAACCCTCAACCCTCAACCCT
Organism: Sequoiadendron giganteum; assembly: GCA_007115665.2. NCBI lineage: Eukaryota > Viridiplantae > Streptophyta > Pinopsida > Cupressales > Cupressaceae > Sequoiadendron > Sequoiadendron giganteum. The sequence goes on along the minus strand of CM021100.1, from coordinate 59,513,458 downwards.
AATCACTCAACCCTCAACCCTATACATTAAACCCTCAACTCTAATCCATCGACCCTATAGCTTAAACCCTTAATACATTAAACCCTCAACCCTTAAACACTAATCTCTTTAACCCTCAACCCTTAAATTCTTAACCCTCAACCCTCAACCCTAATCCCTATCCCTAAACCCTCAACCCTCAACCCTCTACAATCAACCCTCTACCCTATACATTAAACCCTCAACCCTAATCCATATCCCTAAACCCTCAACCCTCAACTCTTAAATCCTCAACCCTTAAACCCTCAACCACAAACCTTTAAACCCTTAAACCTTGACCCTTAAACCCTAAACCATTAAACCCTCAACCCTTAAACCCTAGTCCCTTAACCCTTAACCCTAAACCCTATCCCTATATCCTCAACCATCAACCCTTAAACCTTAAACCCTAAACCCTATCGCTAAACCCTCAACCCTCGATAGTATACCTTAAACCCTAACCCCTCAACCTTTAATCCCTTAACCCTCAACCCTAATCCCTTAAACCCTAAACCCTCAACCCCTAATCCCTCAACCCCTAATCCCTCAACCCTTAAACCCTCAATCCTCAACCCTAAACCATTAAATCCTCAGCCCTATACCTTAAATCCTCAACCCTCAACACTTAATCCCTCAATCCTCATCCCTTAATCCCTCCATCCCTCAATCCTCAACCCTTAAACCCTATACCCTATACATTAAACCCTCAACCCTAATCCCTTAACCCTATAACTTAAACCCTTAATCCCTCAACCCTCAATCCTTAAGTCATCAACCCTTAATCCCTGAACCTTGAACCCTCAATTGCAAACCCTCTACCTTATACAATATACCCTCAACCCTAATCCCTCAACCCTTGACCTTAATCCCTTAATAGTCAACCCTTAAACCCTAATCCCTCGACCCTTAACCCTTAAACACTAATCCCTTAAACCCTCAACCCTCAACCCTTAAATCCTCAACCCTTACAACCTCAACCTTTAAACCCTAAACCCAAAACCCTCAAACCTTAAACCCTATACCCTATACCTTAAACCCTAATTGCTTATCCCTCAACCCTTAAACCCTAATCCCTCAACCCTCAACCCTAATCCCTATTGCTAAACCCTCAAACCTCAACTGTAAACATTCTACCCTATACATTATACCCTCAACCCTCGACCCTAATCACTCAACCCTCGAACCTTAAACCCTCAACCCTCAACCCTCAACTCTCAACCCTCTACCCTCTACCCTATACATTAAACCATAAACCCTAATACATCAACCATATACCCTAAACCCTAATCTCTTAACCCTCAACCCTTAAACCCTTAAAACCTAATCCCTTAAACTCTCAACCCCTAAACCTTAAACCCTTGACCCTTAAAACCTCAACCCTTAAACCTTAATCCCTTAACCATAAACCATAAACCCTATCCCTAAAGCCTCAACCCTCAACCCTTAAACCTTAAACCCTATCCCTAAACCCTCAACCCTCGACACTATACCTTAAACCCTATTCCTCAACCCTCAACCCTTAAACCCTAATCCCTAAATCCTCAACCCTAATCCCTCAACCCTCAAACCCTAAACCCTCAACCCTTAAACCCTAAACCCTACACCCTACAACCTCAACCCTCAACCCTATACTTAAGTCCTAATCCATAAACCCAATATCTTAAACCATATTGGATCTATACCCTATACACTTAACCCCAGACACTCAACTCTGAACATTATCCCTCAAACCTCTACCCTATACCCTATACCTCAACCCTATACTTATTCCCTAAAGCCTCAACCCTCATCCCTATGCCTTATACCCTATACCTTAGAAACTCAACCTTGAACATTATCCCTCAGCTCTGTAAACCCTCAACCATATACTTAATCCCTAATCCCTCAGTCCTCAACCTTATACCTTAAACCCTCAACCCTACACCCTCAAAACTCATCCCTATGCCCTATAACCTCACCCTTATACCCAAAACCCTAAATATTGTCCCTCAACCATATACTTAAACCCTAAACTATACACTCTCAACCCTTCACCCTATGCCTTATACCCTTAATCCATATTGTAAACCCTAAACCCAATATCCTAAACCCTAATCCCTATATCTTACACACTTAATCTTATACAATCAATGAGTTGAATATTATCCCTCAACTATTAATCTTCAACCCTCTATCCTATACCCTCAACCTATTACTTAGGCCCTAATCCCTCAACCCTCAACCCTTTACCTTAAACCCCAAACCCTGGAACCTCAACCCTCATCCCTATAACCTATACCCTCACCCTTATATACCCTAAACCCAAAACCCTTACATACATACATACAACCATACATACATACATACATACATACATACAAGCATACATACATACTGTAGACATCCAAATTTGACCTCTCCCATAAGGCCAAACTTGTCCCCTTTATTCATCTATTTCGCCTTTCCCATCGATATTAATTAAATGATTTATTTAATTAATATTTCTCCTTTTTTTCTAATGTTCTTAAGGTATTTAGTTTAAATAATTAAATACTTTACCATTATCTCCTTTCCTCTCTAAATTAAACAAATACTCTTATTTATTTAATTCATTCATTTAACCCTTTTGAATTTAAATCAATTTTAAATTCATCACTTTCTCTCTCCTTGTCCCATCCTCCATAACCCCTCCTTAATCTGGATTAATTTAATTAATTCTTGATTATGGATGTGCACACCCTTAATTAGGATTAATGTCACATCCTCCATCATAGCCCACTTGCCTTAATTCTTAATTTACCACTTAATCCCTTGTTTGCACAACCTAATCACTTGATTAGGTCGGCCTAATCCTTATGCCATTTATGGCATACTCACAAGTCAACCTTTTATTAAGTGCTTTCTCTTTTTGGAGAAGGCAACCTGCTTCCCAATGTGAATTTTAAATTCAGATTTATTCTTCCAAGGTCTTTTGAGTATTTTTTAATTCCTCAAAGGTCAAATCACCCACATGGGGACAAGAACCTCCTTTATGAGGAGATCTTGTCCAATCCCAAGGTATAAGGAATTACGTCCACATCATGTCCTTCTTTACACATTGTTGTGCAGTTTTTGCACACACGCCCCACTGAAAGTGGGGACCCCCTTTTTTGTCTGGTCTTTTGGCTCTTTTTTGTGGTCGTGCCTTTTGAGCTTGTCTTTGAAAATCATGATATTTTGGTCTTTGATGTCTTGGTCCTTTGGTCGTGGGATTGGGTTAGTTTGCATTGTTCCTGAATGATTGTCTTGTTTGTAAAGTGCCCTTATTTTGGGTTCCAAGTGGTTGAGGAGTCTTGCAGATGTTCTCTCTAGAGGTGGTTTCCCTTTGCCTTTTGTTTGTCCTTAGTGTTTTGTTTGGGTCTTAGGAGTTATTTTTTTCCTCCTAAGACCTTGTTTCCTTTGCTTTATTAGAGGTCGGGCGCGGGATGAAATTGAACTTTGAACCTTCACAAAGTTCTTGGTCTGGTTCCGGATTCGGCTTCCTGTCTTCTTGTTTTGCTTGTGTTTGACCTTTGGGTTCATTTGCTCCCTTAGGTCTTCTTTGGTTTTCCTTGTTCTGTCGTTCGTCGGAGGCAAGGCGTGGGATGAAACTGAACTCTGAACCTTCACAAAGTTCTTGGTCCAGTTTCCGTTCCGACTCTGGCTCTGGCTCTGCTTTTGTTCTGTTTTGTTTCCGGCTCCGCTTCTGTTTTGTTTTGTTTCTCGTCCCATCTATTTTTGTTTCCGCCTCCGCCTGTTTTGTTTCTGCTTCTATTTTTTTTTTTTGGTCCCGTCTAGTTTTGGTTCCAGCTCCGCTTCTGTTATGTTTTGTTTCCAGTCCCGTCTGGTTTTGGTTCCGCCTCCGCCTATTCTATTTCTGCTTTTGTTCTATTTTTTTTCCGGTCCCGTCTGGTTTTGGTTCCGCCTCTGCCTACTTTGTTTCTGCTTTTGTTTTGTCTCCGCTTCCGCCTGGCCTGGAATTCCCCAAAATTCCCTTCTAATTTGAATTCCACGAGGGGATGAAAATCTCAAACTTTGAAGAAGGGTGCCTTAATGATATTTTAAGGGATTTTGATTGATCATTTGGATTTCTTGGATGATTAGCGTGTTTTTATGATGGACTAACTTGGATTTCAATGCTATAATGGATACTTATTATGGTCCTCTTTGAATGTAGGCTGGATCAGATAGGGTAGTTGTTGGTTAAGCGACTCCAGGATCAAGAGAATGAGTGTACTTTAAAGATGTTGTGGGATCCGCGGGATACAACCATGCACTTTGTGGCTACAGGCAAGTGAATCTCATTCATACGCGAAGGGTTTGTCAACGCGCTCGATGGTCGTTCATCCGATCTGGACGTGGCAAATTCAAACAAGCTTGACTCGATCACAATCATTCAAGATGCCCAGATCAGCTATTGATCGATGACCCATATTCAAACTCACATTGCACACTTGCTACAGTTCTTCTGCTTCACGCGGGTGAGGCATTAATGGCAGAAGTGACCCGCAGGGTGTATTATATTTGAACCAGGATTTGTAGAGATCCAAGGCCAAGCTGGAGGGGTGCCTCATGCATTCAATGCAGGGTGGTGATTTGTTGTGACCTGTCCAAGGCCGATTTAGTTGGTGGTTGACTCTCTTTGTAACCCTAGTTTGGGCTCGCATGGGATGTATCTCTATAAGTATGGCATTTTTCCTTTTCGAAAAAAGGTTGGTCTAGGTTAGAGAAAAGGTTAGAGGATTAGATTTTAGAGCAGAAAGTTAGAATTAGTAGTTAGTTTTATTTTCAAGCAAGTGTTGTAATACAAAACATCTGAATTGTTGCTATTATTGGTGATTCAATACAAGTGAAGACATTGTGTTATTATTGGTGGCTTCTTTGGATTGATTTGTCTTGCATGGTTCTTGTTCTATCTTTGAGATTGCTTGAAAATATCTAAATTCATTTTAGATTTAAAGTTAAATGATTTAATGGTGCTTATGATTTAGTGCTTGGAGTGTTGTAGCGATCTCTGGTTCATACTTTGGGCAGCTTCTTGATTTTGGGAATGTTGTGCAAGGTCAACCTGTACTTGATATTTGTGTGCTTAGTTCAATTATGGGCATTTATCTAGTTTCGTTGAATGAATTCCCATGATCTAAAAATATTTAATTCCTTAGAAGATTGCACTGTTTATGTGAGATTGCAGGTATAGCCTGGGTTAAGTAGAAATTAGTCTTAAGGGATTGGTCTGTTCCAAGTATTCCATCAATAGTATTGCTAATCTTAGGAGTAATCATAATCTTAGGATTTCTAAAACCCTCATCTTTTGCTATTTCTTCAAACTTTGGTTAAAAGGTGAGAATTCGAGTATCATTATGTTACAAAATCTAATAAGTGTAGAACTATCAGTATTTATTTTGTAAGGTCCCTTTGCGATTACCAACATTTTCACATTTATCACCGATTCATTTCATTGCATTGTCAAGACCTGACACTCGAGAGACCTTGGGGTTGTCTCTTTGTTCATAGAGATCAATCTTTCAAGAGAGATAGGATACTATGTATTATGTCTGAGTTGTTGTTGTGTAGAAAACACCATCAACAGGATTGGCGCTAAAAGGAGGGCCTGAATAAGCAAGCTGGAGTGTTTTCTAAATGCCCTTTCTCCTAAGAGACTCAGAAGGAGAACCATATCTACACCAGGAGAAGAAGAGTTTCAAGAATTGCCACCTCCAACTAGGTCAAGAAGGACCAAAAGAAGGGAGGAGTCATCATTCAATCCATCATTTCCACCATCCTCACCCTCATCCACCTCATCTTCATTCAATTCTGAGACTAGTTTCATTCAACAACCCCAACCAGTCATCAATCAACCTTTACCACCTCCACCTCCACCAATGGCTTTCTTGGAAAATAACCCGTCACCTCCATTCTTCAACAACTACAATGTTATGCCCAAGAACCCCAAGCATTTCTGCTCTAAGTTTCACATGAATGATCCTAATAGGACAGTAGGGGAGCATATTAGGATTTTTCAGACTTACCTAAGGGATAGATCGATTAATCATGAGGATGTTGCATGTAGACTTTTCCCTTATTCTCTGGGAGAGGATGCCTTTTATTGGTACAATCATTTACCTGTTGCATCAACCCATAATTGGGTTGAACTTGAGGCTGTATTTCTACATAAATTTAGAATCCCCATTAGTGCCAATGAACTTTACATGCAGTTTACTGGGATTAAGAGAGAGGTTAATGAGCCTATAGGGTCATTCAACAATAGGTTCCATCATGCATACACTAGATTGCAAGCCCCGTATGTTGTGGATGATGCCACTGCCTTAGAGATCTATTTTGAAGCCCTTGATAGTCTTACATCCACCTTCCTTAAGTGGAGATCTAATCCCCCAAATACCTTGCTCACTGCATATATAGAGGCTATTAAGGTTAGTATTGATCTGAGGCAACACTTGTTAGGACCCTTGGCATCCCTGGGACCAGCTGCTCACCCCGGGCAAGTCCAAGCTCTTAACCAGGATTTGACTAATCACACTCCCATTATGAATCCCATTCCATAGTTGCCATTGGTTCCTCACCTAGGTCATCCAATAAGTCAGGCTCACCCGGTACCCAGTTACCCACAACAAAGTGCCAATCACCCCCTTCATCCATAGGAACAGGTTGGTTTCCCTACATATTTGTAGAACTTAAAAGTTTTGAATCAGTCCATAGGTCTTGGAGGAGTGTTAAGATACCTTCCAAACAATGTGAGTTCCATGCCTTATAGTAATCCTGATAAGGAAAGGTTAGATGAGCTAATCGAGCAAGTGAAAAAATTGAATATGGAGGTAATCTACTTGAGGAACCAGAACAAACAACTCCAAGCTGCTCAAAAGAGCATGCAATTATATTATAATAGGGAGAACCGAGATGTTGCACGAGGGCAACACTCTGACAGAAATCAGAATTTTGAAAGAGGACAAGGTTCTAGTCAAAATTTTCATAGAGGTCAACAAGGTGGACAAGGGTTTGAAAGGAGACAACCACCTAGGCAGAATAGGCCATGGAATACTGGACCTAATAATGGAGGATTCCCCACTCCACTAGATCAACCTTCCAATCAAGAGAAACCTCTGAGTGGTGTATGTCTAGCTGAAGCAGCTTTGTCAGGGTGGTGTTGACTTCATAAGACAAGTCAACACTCTGAGCTTGATTGCCCTAAATTTTAAACTATTGCTTCCATCTTTCAGTATGAAGTTGAAAACAACTCCACTGGTTGGGAATTGGTGACCTCAAATCCTTATGATTCCCCTGTTTTAGTGCTAAATCATGCTCCTTTCCCAAGGGATGAAGAGAATGAACCAGAAGAGGAGTCAAGTAGCCAGAATGAGGAGATTGAACAAGTTCTCATTGAAGATTAAATCCCTCAGTTATTTAATGAGGGAAATGAGAATGATAACGGTCCCTTGGATGAAGAGGAAGTTGGTGTTGAAGAAGTACAGATGTTTCAACAACCTACAAGAAAGTATGATTTGAGGAATAGGCCTAACAGGAATCCACAAGCTAGAGGCCCATTTACTACATCTATTCCTCCAAACAATTTTACCACTCCACTAGACCCACATGCTAGTAATAATCCATCTTACCCTCAGGTGCCAACACAATACTTTTCAAAAGGAGGACAACCTGATGTGTCAAAAGGAAGTAGTGCCAATGCAACAAAAGATAACCAAATTGGTCATTCTAAGGAAACCCACGCTGACATGAATGTGGAACAATTAGGTGAATATGTGACTAAAGAACTCAAGAAATTATAGGCGAGTCTTTCTTATTTTGAGTTGTTGAGGGTTCCTAAAATTAGAAATATAGTCCTAGGGTCTTTCAATTCAAGTACAACACCACAAGGAGTAGCAATCAATGAGGCAGTTGGCAAGCCTCCTATTTCATAGGAACCTAAAGGTCTAAGTTGAGCACAACCTCGAGATAGAGGGAAAGAAAAAGATAAGAACCAACTTGCACAAGTTGACACTCAGTTGAGTTTGTTCTAGGGAAAAATGGAGACCTCTCCCTTCCTAATTTCTATTTGTATCTTTGTGAAGAATCTGCACAATTTTCTTCTGGATTCAGGAGCATCTAAAAATGTTATGCCTTTTGCTGTGTGTAGAGATCTAGGTATTACCCCTGCAGCCTCTCAAAAGAACGTCACCCAATTGGACAAGACAAAGGTAAATATAATGGGAGAACTAAACATGATCCCCATGCAAGTTGCTTCAGATCCTAGAGTGCAACAAGTACTTAATATTTAGGTGGCAAATATTCCCAACACTTATGGTTTGATCTTGGGTCAAGATTTCACCAAGGCACTAAATAGATACACATCCACAGACCATTCTCACATGTGGCTCCCTTGGAAATGATTCCAAAATCAAATCAGAATTGAAAGGGAGCCCAGAATGAATTATGTAATCACTGAATATCAAAATACTTCAAATGAGATATTGGTGTCAGAAGTCGACATAGGGAACTATGTGATGGCTGCCCCTGTTTCAAATACAGAAGAAGTCTTTCTGTTGTAAAGCTCCTCTGATGAATCCACATCAGAATTCAACAGTTCTGAGGCACTACTTGAACAAACGGAGGAACTTGATGATCAAGAAGATATACAACTCAACTTGTTGGATAATTTCCAAGAGTTTATCCAAAATGTGTGAAGGATCAGATTCAGTTTGGTAGAAATATGAACTTCGAAGAATTGCTTCTTCCTAATTGGTGCAGAGTTCATAATGCTCCTCACTTTGAGCTGGAATGTTGCTTGTGCCAAACTGGAGTGGAGCAGATATAAAGATGCATTAATCCAACTCCAACTGTCAGACTAGATATATGGAGTGTTCAAAATGACCTAAAAGGAAAGAGCTCAAGGCCTCATAAAGAGCCTTTGGGCAGCAGCAAGAACAAGGGTAGTTCAAGAAAGTCAGGAGCTGATGGTTGTTGGACATTGAGATTTGATGGATCCAAATCAAAGCAGGGTGCTAAAGCGGGACTTGAGTTGATCAGCCCTAAAGGTAAAACCTATTTTGCTGCTCATAGGCTCCAGTTCCAATGCACTAATAATGTAGCTGAGTATGAGGCTTTGGTCCATGGATTATTAATGGCATCAAGGAAGAAAGTTAATATTTTGCAAGTGTTTGGAGATTTTGAGTTAGTGGTCAGGAAAGTAAGGAAACAATACTCATTTCATGATAGAAGGGTGACCAATTATAGACATATAGTATGGGATCTTATTGAAGGATTTGATGCCTTCAACATTCTGTTGATCCCTCAAAGTAAGAATCAAACTACATATTATTTGGCACAAGCAACAAGTACACTACAACCCTTATTGCTTTTAGGTTTGAAGAAGTTCACTGCAGAGCTCACTCTAGTACCCTCAGTGCCTGACAATGTAACCAATTTCCAAGTGTTTGAGGATGAAAATCACATTCTTGATTTTATCACTAGTTGTGATGTGTTTACTTCTCAGGTGATTAATGAGGTAGAACCTCAAGAGGCAGAAATGGACCTAGAAGGGGTCCTCAACCTAAAAGCTAATACTATCCCAAGAGGTATGGTGCAGTTGGAGAGTATCTTTGATTTAGATAAGCTAAAAGATCAGGAACAACAAGTGAAAAGGGAGTCCCTAAGCAACCAATGTGAAACATACAATATGGGGACCCAGGATGGTGTCAAAAATGTCTTTATTGGTAAAGTGTGCATGTCAGAGGAAAATAGAGGAATTATCGATGCATTACACACCTATCAGGATGTAATAGCATGGATTTATGATGACTTAAATACATATGATACTTCAATCATTACACATACTATTCCCCTGGAGTCAAATGTTAAGCCATTCCGGCAAAGACAGAGGCCAATTAATGCTCTACTGGAGCCCATCATTCAGAAGGAGGTGCATAAGTTACTTTTAGCACAAATCATATTTCCAGTAAGACACTCAACATGGGTCACAAACTTGGTTCCAGTAAGGAAGAAAAATGGAGAAATTAGATTGTGTGTTGATTTCAGGAACCTTAATAGGGCATCAGAAAAGGATAATTATCTAGTCCCTTCATTGGATGAAGTACTTCAAATTGTCAATGGATCTCAGATGATGTCTTTTCTAGATGGGTACTCTAGATACAACTAGGTTATGGTACAATATGAGGATAGGCACACAACTGCCTTTACTACAAAATGGGGAACTTTTGCTTACAGAAGAATTGTTAGAGTAAAGGTCAGGTGTTTGCCTTTGTTTGCCATCTTATTCGAGTAGTGTCATATGGGGCACTCATACAGATTGTTGTCTTTTTGATCCTGATCATCTTATCTTCAGCTGAGGTTCTTCAGCACCATAGCAGTCATCTTTCGACAGTTGTTTGCAGCTTCTTTTGCTTCAGTGATGTTCTTCTTCTTGGCTTTCTTCTTCTCTTTTTGGAGTAGAGCTTTTTCCCATGAGGTTTTCTCTATTTCTCCATTTTACAGAGATTTGGTTGTATTTGGGTACCTGATCTGGCCTAGTTGCCGGGACCCATGTTTGCCTTCTTGCATTGTAGTTACCTTTGCTTTTCTGCATTTGTTTGTAGCTGCACTGTTGCTCATCTTAAGGGGGGGTGTTAGAGTAAAGGTCTTAACTTAATTATGTTGATTAAGTTACCTTTATTCCCTTCTTAAGATTTCACGTTAGTTTGCATAAAGTGACATTTAATAATTATATTAATTATTAAATGTTACCCTATTAGGGCTTTTCCTATTAGGGTTTTATTAGGGTTTGCATGATCTCCTTTTTATAAGGATTGATCCCATTGTATTTCATATCAATTCATTCTCTCATTCTCTCATTCTCTCTGATATATACATTTTCAGTTTTCAGAGAACCCTCGCTTGTTTGTCTCCATCTCTTCTTTTGTGATAGGTTATTTGCATGCAAGTGATCTTCGGGGTTTGTGGTGTTGTATTTTCTCAACTCCTACAAGAATTCCCTTTGGATTAATCAATAACGAAGCTACATTCTAGAGAGCAATGGATGTTGCTTTCAAAGACATCATTGCTAAGTGCATCATTATTTATATGGATGATTTGACAGTTTTTTCTAAGAAGCAAGGTGATCACATAGCAGATTTATGCAAAGTATTATGAAGATGCAAAGAGTTTGGCATCTCACTTAATCCGAAGAAATACATCTTTGGAGTCACTGAGGGAAAACTGTTAGGGCATGTTATTTCAGAACAGGGCATTGCCATTGATCCAAAATGAGTGGAGGCTATACTATAAACTTAGCCTCCTGCAAGCAAAAAGGAAACGAAGTCATTCTTTAGGAAAATTAACTTTGTCAGAAATTTTATCACTGGATTTGCAGAAATAATGAAGCCACTGAATGTCATGTTCAAACAAGAAGCAAAGATTGAATGGGGTACAAAAGCTAAGGAGGTGTTTTCAGAGATCAAGAGAGCTATTGTTGAGGCTCTAGTAATGGTAATCCCATATTATGCCAAACCTTTTTACATATACTCATTTTCTTTTGATCACTCCTGTGCTAGAATGCTAACTAAAAGTATGACCAAGGCGATGAAAATCCCATAGCTTTTATGAGTGATCCTTTAAAGGATGCAAAACTGAGATATCCTAATGTGGAAAAGCAATCCTATTCCCTAGTCTAGGCTATGAAGAGATTCAGACACTATATCTTGAGAAATAAGATCTTTTCCATAGTACTTGATCTAACAATCAAGTTGTTGTTGATGTAGAATGAATTCAGAGAACGCAAAGCCAACTGGGTAACTATGTTGCAGGAGTATGATATTGAGATCTAGCCCATGAAATTGGTGAGAGGGAAAGGATTGAGAAAGATAATGGTCGAGATGGGTCTTGACCTCACAACTCAGTAATATCACCTCCAAGAAGTGTCTCCAGGAGACTGGTATGATGAAATTATTAATATCTATTGAACCAACGATGTCCTGAACACCTTAATTCAATACAAAGGAGAGCTTTGTGTCTGAAGAGTGAAAATTTTATGATGAAGGGAGTTGTCTTGTGTAAGAAAAATCATGAGGGGGTTTATTTGATATGCTTAGGAAAGGAAGAAGTTGGGAGAGTGATGACCGAATTCCATGAAAAATATGGCACAGGCCATGGCTCAACACCTTCCACTGCAAATCAGATCCTGAGGGTAGGCTATTATTGGCCTACCTTGTTCAAAGACACACATAACCATGTGAGGACTTTCCATGTATGTCAGAATGCAGAAAGTAAAGAGAAACATGCAAGCCTTCCACTTCAGCCTGTTATAGAGGTAAAACTATTTGCACAATGGGGAATGGACTTTATAGGTCCAATCAATCCACCTTCATCTACGGGCCACAGGTATATTCTTACTATAACTGATTACTTTACCAGATGGACTGAAGCTCTGACATGCAAATAATGCACTTCTGAAGTGCTAATCAATTTCATTGATTTAGGTATTATTAATCGCTTTGGATGTCCATTGGCTTTAGTTTGTGATAATGGTCTTGCATTTGTATCATTGAAATTTTCTAACTAGGTCTTTGGTCATGGAATTTTCATAAGATTTGCATCTAATTACTATCCATAGGGTAATGGTTTGACTAAGTCTTCCAATAAGAATCTATTGACAGTCATCTGTAAGCTACTAGAGAAGAACCCCAAGGATTGGCACACCTAGCTTAGATTTGTTCTTTGGGCATACCACACTAGACAAAAAGCATCCCTAGTAACCTCTCCTTATCACCTAGTGTATGGTTTGGAACCTATATTTCCCATCCAGCTAAAGATCCCTACCTTTTAGTTCTTTAATGATTATTATGATGGAGAGGATAAGCGTGAAGCCCGCTTGACTGAACTATTACACCTTGAAGAGAGAAGAGATGAAGCCCTAGAAAACTTTTCGAAACACCAGGGTGTAGTGAAGAGATGGTTTGATAGGAGAGCCAAGGTGAAATCCTTTAGAATCTCTAACTTGGTTCTTTACTGGGATAAATCCCATGACCAAAAAGGGGAGCATGGAAAATTTGACAGACTTTGGCTTGACCCTTATCAGATTGCAAAGATTCTAGGAGATAATGTTTTTCACTTGAAAACTCTCGCTAGAGAGGACATCCCACTGATTGTTAATGGGCAGTATTTGAAGCATTATTTCTAGTCCTGAGTTGTTTACATCTCTTTCCTTGTACATAGGTAGATTAGGTCTCCTTTCATTTTTTATGTTTGTGCTTTGGTTAGATTAGGGTTTCTTTTGTTTGTTGCCCATTTTCTGCTTTGGTTAGAGTAGGTTTGCTTTGGTTGGTTTTACTTTTTGCTCTGCTTTTGCTTTGGGTTCTGGCTTTCTTCTGGGCCTGTTGCATTTGTATGACTAGTTGCTTGCTTGGGGTTGTTCTGGGATTTCTTTTACAAACTCTAATCATCTTTTTAGAGTCATTTGGTGGAATTCCTTCATCTGAGGTTGCGTATGCTTGGAATTGGAGTCACTTAATTAAGTCAAATGATGGAATGTATTTGGGTCTCATACTTACACACGAATCTTAAATATTCCAAGTTTACATATGGGTCCTTATAAGGTCTGACTGGGTGAAACATCTTATATTCTGCTCCAGCGTCGCTATGGTTCTCATCCCTGAGTGTGGGCTTCATTGCTTGCAAGGTGAAAGGGAAAGTTTAAAAGATCTCAAAGAGAATATCAAAAGGAAAAAGGAAAAATAAAATGTTGAAAATCAAAAGAAATGTTCACCTTATCAGGGGTATCCTTGTATCTCTACTGGGGCTATGGACGCCTGGGTGGCAGTAGAGCTATGCTAGGGAGGGTCATAGTGATAACCTCGTTGGGGCTATGGAAGTTTGACTGGCAGCGAGGCTCTATCCAGGTTGCTTTTGGAGTTGGAATCTTTATGTAGCCCTATCAGACTAAGTTTGGTCCCTTTTGCTATTGAGGAAAAGGGGAATGAATGCATAAACACACACTTTGACCCAAGTACGGGAAAGGTTTGCTTGTTTGTGATTTCTGAAACCTTGTCCATAGGTAACCTGATGCATGGACTGAAATCATAGATTCTGGGTTGATTTCAGTTTGTCATTGAAATGATTTGGAGCATTTCCCCAGTGGAGTTGCCATTTGTTGCGCAGTTTTTGAACACACATCCCACTGAAAGTGGGGACCCCCCTTTTTTCCCTAGTCTTTTGGCTCTTTTTTGTGGCTGTGCCTTTTGAGCTTGTCTTTGAAAATGGTGATATTTTGGTCTTTGATGCCTTGGTCCTTTGATCATGGGATTGGGTTACTTTGCACTGTTCCTGAATAATTATCTTCTTTGTAAAGTGCCCTTATTTTGGGTTCCAAGTGGTTGAGGAGTCTTGCGAATGTACTCTCTGGAGGTGGTTTCCCTTTGCCTTTTGTTTGTCCTTGGTGTTTTGTTTGGGTCTTAGGATTTTTTCTGTTCCTCCTAAGACCTTGTTTCCTTTGCTTTGTCGGAGGGGGGCACAGGATGAAATTGAACTTTGAACCTTCACAAAGTTCTTGGTCCGGTTTCCCTTCCAGTTCTGTCGGTTTTGACTTCCTGTCTTCTTGTTTTCTTTATTGTTTTGCTTGTGTTTGGCCTTTGGGTTTGTTTGATCCATTAGGTATTCTTTTATTTTTCTTGTTTTGTCGTTTGTCAAAGGTGGGGCGCGGGATGAAACTGAACTTTGAACCTTCACAAATTTCTTGGTTTGGTTTCTGTTATGGCTCTGCTTCTGTTCTATTTTGTTTTCGGTTCCATTTGGTTCTGGTTTCGGCTCCGCTTCTATTCTATTTGTTTCCGGTCCGTTCTGGTTTTGGTTCCGCCTCTGTCTGTTCTATGTCTACTTTCGTTCTATTTTATTTATGGTCCCGTCTAGTTTTGGTTTCGGCTTCACTTCTATTCTGTTTTATTTCTGGTCCTGTCTGGTTTTGCTTCTGCCTCCGCCTGTTATGTTTTTGCTTCTATTTTGTTCTGTTTTCGGTCCCGTTTGGTTTTGGTTCCGCCTCTGCCTACTTTGTTTTTGCTTATGTTTTGTCTCCACTTCCACTTGGCCTGGAATTCCTCAAAATTCCCTTCTGATCCAAATTTCGTGAGGAGATGAAAATCTTGAACTTTGAAGAAGGGTGCCTTAATGATATTTTAAGGGATTTTGATTGATCATTTGGATTTATTGGATGATTAGCATGTGTTTGTGATGGACTAACTTGGATTTCAATGCTATAATGGATACTTATTGTGGTCCTCTTTGAATGTAGGTTGGATCAGATAGGGCAGTCACTGGTTGAGCGACTCTGGGATCGAGAGAATGAGCGTACTTTAAAGATGTTACAAGATCCGCGAGATGCAATCGTGCAGTTTACGACCACAGGCAGGTGAAGCTCATTTGTACGTAGAGGATTTTTCAATGCGCTTGATGGTCGTTCATCCGAGATGGACATGATGTGGGAAATTCAAACAAGCTTGACTCGATCAGAATCATTTGTGATGCCCAGCTCAGCTATTGATCGGTGACCCATATTCAAACTCACATTGTGCTCTTATTGTAGTTCTTCTGCTTCTTACGGGTGAGGCATTAATGGCGGAAGTGACCCACAGGGTGTATTTTTTATGAACCGGGATTTGTAGAGATCCAAGACCAATCTGAAGGGGTGCCTCACGCATTCAATGCAGGGTTGTGATTTATTATGACCTGTCCAAGGTTGATCTAGTTGGAGGTTGACCCTCTTTGTAACCCCAATTTGGGCTCAGACGAGATGTATCTCTAGAAGTATGGCATTTCACCTATTCTAAAAAAGGTTGGTCTTGGTTAGAGAAAAGGTTAAAGGTTTAGATTTTAGAGCAAAAAGTTAGAATTAGGAGTTAGTTTTATTTTCAACAAGTGTTGTAATACGAAACATCAGAATTGTTGCTATTATTGGTGATTCAATACAAGCGAAGACATTGTGTTATTATTGGTGGCTTCTTTGGATTGATTTGTCTTGCATGGTTCTTGTTCTATCTTTGAGATTGCTTGAAAATATCTGAATGCATTTTAGATTTAAAGTTAAATGATTTAATGGTGCTTATGATTTAGTGCTTGGAGTGTTGTAGCGATCTTTGGTTCATACTTTGGGTAGCTTCTTGATTTTGGGATTACTAGGCAAGGTCAACATGTACCTGATATTTGCGTGCTTAGTTCAATTGTGGGCATTTATCCAATTTTGTTGAATGAATGTCCATGATCTAAAAATATTTAATTCCTTAGAAGATTGCACTATTTTTGTGAGAGTTAAGGTATAGCCTGGGTTAAGCAGAAATTACTTTTAAGGGATTGGTTTGTTCCAAGTATTTCATCATTAGTATTGTTGATATTAGGAGTAATCTTAATCTTAGGATTTCTAAAACCCCCATCTTTCGCTATTTATTTGAACTTTGATTAAAAGGTGGGAGTTCGAGTATCATTTTGTTACAAAATATGATGTGTAGAATTTTCAGTATTTGTTTTATAAGGTCCCTTTGTGATTACCAACATTTTTACATTTATCACTGAGTAGTTTCACTACATTGTCAAGAATTGACACTCGAGAGACCTTAGGGTTGTCTCTTTATTCATAAAGAAAAATATTTCAAGAGAGATAGGATACTATGTATTTTGTCTAAGTTGTTGTTGTAAAGAGCACACCATCAACACACATCACCCGCCACAAGTCAAGATGTGAGGGCTTGTGAGTTATCAACTCACCCTAGCCCTTGATCTTGTCCAAGGTGGCTGCATCTTGACTGTTCATTCTTTAGAGTATTTTCCCCTAAAATTAGAGGGTTTTCCCTCATTAGGCATCATTCAGTTCAACAATCAATTTTTCACTCAAAATAGGCAACTTTGAACTCTCAATCATTCAAGCACTTGCATTCATCCACCATTACTACAACTTTCAAGCTCATTTTGTATCCATATCAAGCATCCATCCAAACACCCACTTGCATCATTGTATTCCTCATCTCATCCATGTCGTTTTGCATATAGATTTATATCATTTTCCATTGAAAGGAGCACACAATCAAACAAAACACTAGGGCCAACCAACCAATCAACTTGGATAAGGTAAATCACTTGCTTTTTCTTTGTTTTGTTCAACTTCAACTCAAGCCTAATCTTGAGGTCTTTGTGTATTCCTTGTTTGCATTTCTTTTTGTTTTGCATTTTAGACTAGGTAAAAACACTTGCACACATTTCTGGCATGCTCGATGCGACCCACATCACAGGTCTATTCTTTCACATTCTTTGTTGTTTGACTTTTGTAGGTCCAGATTTTGATTACAGAGGCAAGGCTGCCCTGATGGGCGAAGTTGCTCAACATAGGGGCAAAGTTTCTTGGACAGACTGGCGAACTTGCCTCTAGGGGCGAACCTGACTCTACACAGGGGCAAAGTTGCTCTTGGGGGTGAACATTCCCCCCTTGAGGGGCGAACCTGCTTGGCCCTCTATAACATGCGAAATTGCCTTGACAAATAGGCAAACCTACCTTAACAAACAAGCGAAGTTGACTTTATAGAGGGGCAAACTTGCTCAACAGGTCGAGCAAACTTGCCTCACATAAAGGTGAATCTAAGGTAAATTCGAGATTTATTTTTCCAGTTTTGACATTGTTTGGTTTCAGTTTTATCTATTGATCCACTAACTCATGTACTTATGAGTGTGTCTAGTTTCACTAACGTTTGGTGTAGTTGTTTCTCGTTCATCCAAGATTGGTGGTTGGAAACTACTAATGATTTTTTTGTAAAACGATCGGTCCAAGAACAATTAGTTAGTTAGTTTGTTATTTTTCATACTAGGTAGGCACACATAGCTTTAATTAAAGGGTAAATGTACACTTGTTTGTCATGTTTGTGAGTAGGTTGTTGATGTATCCACTCCCCTTACGCCTCTAGCTGATCTTGGGTGATGAAAAATTGCAAGTTGCTCTAGTCTAGTCAAGTCTTCCTAAGAGGTGCTAATGTTTCTAAGCTCTCCCCTTGCGCTACGTATGAGCCTAGGGACTAGCCGAAACGTCTAGTATCTTCTTCCCTTAGCAGGACCTACTTGAGATTTCATCAGTCGGGGGATGATTCGAACCACGTGTTACCGACAAGGTATATAAAGGAGGGAGAGCTAAAGTTGTACCTCAATCCAGTCACGTCGTGTCTAGCGAAGAGTCAAAGCTAGGGTGATACCTAGATAAGATGTGTAGAGTTGGTCTAAGTTTCCAGTACCTCGTTGGGGCTCTCAACTCATGCTTGTGACGGTTGGTGTTCATGGTTGTGCCCCACATATCGTGCATATATCTGGGACTCATGAGATAGCCTTGTTTAGCCTAAATAGAAACTTGTGTTTTAGTAGTGGCTTGGTGTAGTGCAGGGATTACGTACGACACCCCGAAGTTACTCACCATGTACTCCCTTGGGTTGAGATAGAAATCTTTATGGTGGACTACGATAGCCCTCGAGTGAGAGCGTGAAGGTGAGCCCGTGGTGTCCGCTGACAACCTTGTTCCATTGGAACACTAGTTATCCACCTTCGTGAGAAAGGGTGCTCTAGAGAACCACCCCAATACCATGAAGTATTAACCTTGGGTTGTCTGCTCAAGGTGGTGGGCCTACATTGAGTTTGTAAACCTTTATCACTAATTTTAGGATTGTGTTGATTCGACTATCTTCCTTGTGCTATACCAGTGCTTTTACTTTAGGTTGAGTTAGTCTGGCCTCTTATATGTTGTTTGTTGTGTCTTCAATCCTTTGTCACAATCATCCCTTGCCTTCAGTGGGGGATTTTCCCTCTCAGAGGTGAATTTGCACTGCAAACAGGTGATTTTTCCCTCCCAAAGGGGTGATTTTGAGTCTCAGTCTAGTCTAGGTCATCTATTTTTGCCTATTTTCTCGAATAGGTGAATCTGCCAGTCATCAAATTTGCCCCTTCCCCAAGAACAAGCAAATTTGCACCTTTGTTAGGTGATTTTGCTCAACTGTCGGGCAAACCTGCTCTTTGTTGGGAAAACTTACCTTTAGGGGCGATCCTACTTAGTCTGTTAGGCAAATTTGCTCTTAGGGGTGATTTTGCTCAAAAGTTTGGGTGAATCTCATGGTACAGGGGTGATTTTGCTTCATGTTCAGTCCCATTTATCATCTTCTCTTTTGTTTGAGTCCCCATTTAGGTTTGTTTAAGTGCTCGTTCTCCATTCCAGATCCCCGTTCAGTCCCATTCGTGATCCTATTCACTGTTTCAGGTCCCCGTTCGAGTCCATTTAGGTGTTTGCTCTCCATTCTCAGTCCTCGTTTAGGTCCGTTTGTGGTCCCATTCTCCGTCTGGGTTATCTTTCTACTCCGTTTAGATGAGTTCGTTTGATCGTTAGGCAATTCTGAGTGTCTAATTTGCTTGTTCCCAAGTAATTTCCAAGGCTTGGGTGAATTTTCTACCTTGTTAAAGCGAATTTGATTGTTGTTTTGGGCGAATCTGCCCTATTTGGGAAAATTTGCTTCCTGCTTTGGGCAAATTTGCTTCCTTTTTTGGGTGAATTTTCTCTTAGGGGCAATCCTACTTTGTTGTTTAAGCGAATTTGCTTGTTGTTTTGGGCGAATTTGCTCTTAGGGGTGATCCTGCTCTATTATTTAGGTGAAATTGCTTGCTATTTTGGTCGAGTTTTCTTTTAGGGGCGATCTTGTTCTACTATTTGGGAAAATTTTCTCTTAGGGTGATCCTGCTCTGCTGTTTGGGTGAATTTTCTTATTGTTTTAGGTGAATTTTCTCTTAGGGGTGTTCCTACTCTGCTGTTTAGGAAAATTTGACTGTTGTTTTGGGTGAATTTTCTCTTAGGGGCGATCCTGCTCTGTTGTTTAGGCAAAATTGCCTGCTATTTTGGATGAACCTGAAACTAGTTGGGCGAATTTGATCTCTCTGGATGAGTGAATTTGTTGGCCACTAAAAGCCTGTTGTTAGCTGAGTCATTTCCCACGATCGAGAAAATTTTATCATCATCCGCTCTCCCATAATCATCATTTTTGTTCGTCTTCATTTTCCAAAGATCATCATTTCATCAATCAAATCATCTAGGACCATCTTAGAGCATCCTTAAATCACATTCCCATCATCGGTTCTTTAATTTGAGTCTCCTTGACTCTGTTTTAGAGGGTTTTATCCAAGTTGGCTTAGGTGTCTGATCTCGATCATCATCATTTGTACTTTCTTAGGATTACATCCCTCCTAAGTTAGTAAATCACCCTCGAACCAATCAATCTACTTCTATCTTGAGGTACATTCGGTGTCATAATCATCCATCGTGCACTTCTATCCGATCAGTCAACACCTTACGTCAATCATAATCAAAGATTTTCAACCTGAGTTTAGACTCGATTTTACCAATCCAATCCAATCTAATCGATCATCTCATCCAATCAATCACATCATCCTATCAATTAAATCCAACCTAATCCTATCCAATTGCATGCTTTATCCATCATCTGAATTAATCAATCAATCCTTCATTCATCATTTAAGTTCATTTTGCACATTCACACCCATTACCCAATCGCAAGTAAAGAAACTCATGGTTGATCAACAAGTTCAAGGTGTTTAGCCCACCATTCCCCAAGATCCTAACAATGAAGGCTCATCACAATCCAACACTGAGGTTCAAACCACATCACCTCCTACCGATGAAAGCATGGTCAATCAGCGCGAAGTCACGATGGATGAATATCTCAACAATCTCGTCAATCCACAAATGATTGATCGTCTCCTTAATGAGCATGGGGACAAGATCCTCACTACCTTGCTCATGAACGACATAAAACCACTATTGAGATTTGAATTATCAATTTTTTCAATACAACACCTCCTACGCCTCCTATGCCTCAAGATCCTCAGAATTCGCAGAACCCTCCTAGAAATTCTTACATTCCTGAGGGTCCCCCTATGGAGAATTGGTATCAACCCGGGTTTGGTAATGTTGTGATGTATCAAGTCACAAACCCTCCCCAAATTTTGATAACAGTCGCAAGAGCACCACTTGATTTGAACGATCCTCTTACTTTCGGTATGCCACAAAATCTTCCCCCATCACCATCTCATAATATCCCTCAAGGTCAAACCCCTATACCATCTACACCACCTCTTCCACCTAATCAACCTGGTTAACCACTTGTCAATTCTGGCGGAAATCCTTTTGTTATGCTATTGCCACCTCTTGGATCCATGCCTGCATCCAATCTATCACCACCTTCATTTATCCCTCAACAACCACCTCAAGGTACCATTCCACCTTCCTAGCCACCGCAAGGTAATCCTCAGCAAACGCCACAACAAACTCCCCAACATATTCCAATCTAGTCTTACCCCATCCAACAACAAACCCTGCAACAAAATATCCCATGCCTTCACAGCCACAACAACCACCCTTGCAGTAGCAACAGGGCAATCCATCACACCCCCCTCATTAGCCTCAAGGTCCTCCCCATCAACAAATCTCTTAGCAAAATCTACCCTTCCATCAACCACAAATCTCTGAGTAGCCTCAAATCCACACTCAGCCTCTTTATCATCAACCTCTTCAACAACCACAAGTTCCTACACAGCCGCAACAATCTCACCATTCCATTCCTACCAACATGGCGCAATACCTATACTATCCTCAAAGCTCATTTTATGTGCAACCTGTTGCTTCCAATCCCAATCCTGATTATGCTTATCATAATCCACAACAAGATCCACAACAATCACCTTACGCTACCCCTTTGCAACCATAGCAAAAATTTTCCCATCAATAGCCTAACCCACAATGACCTTTGTATGCATCCCAACAATACACCGCCTATAATTATCAATCTAATCCATACTATGTTTCCCAACAACAACCACCTTATCAACAACCATCATACCCATAGGGTGCTTCCACCTCATACTATCAAGCACCTCAATCATACCAGCAAGGGGGTCCCTCTTCTTATCATCAAAATCCACCATCCAACCATCAGCTCTACACTAATCCGTCATCACAACCTACATACCCCAATCAACACCATTCGACTTCTTCATATACACCTCCACCACCATAAGATCAAACTGCATCCTCTCCATCCACATCTTACCAACAATATGCTCCATATAATCAATCCAATCTATCCAATCCATTTTCATCAACGCCTATTAATAAGGAGTTGGAGGAGGTAAAATCCGCATGGAAAGATTTACAAACGGGGAATCTAAAAAGTCTTTCAAAATTGAAGACATTTATCCATACCCGTTTGATCCCTCAATTTCACTTGTCCCTTTTCCTAAGCATTTTGAAATGCCGAAATTCAATAAGTATAAAGGAACCAAGGATCCTAAGAATCACCTTCAAGAGTTTTATTCACATTGCTAATAAGTCATCCACAATGACAACTATCTCATGCGGTTATTCCCTAGGAGTTTAGTGGGGGCAACTCTTGACTGGTTCATGGGTCTTCCAAAGGGCTCTACATCTTCTTGTGCGGATCTTTCAGAAAAGTTTGTCACACAATTCTCCTTCAATTTGGAGAAGGATATTGATACATTAGACCTTCTAGAAGAAGCACAACGTGAGGGTGAAACCTTTGCTAGCTACCTGCAAAGGTGGCGTGCCTTAGCTAGTTGCATGAAATCTCTGCTCAGTGAGAAAGATCTCGTGACTCTATTTATGTCCAATGCTCATCCAGAGATGAGACATAATCTCAATCTTCACTGTGTCTCAACCTTTTCAGAAGTCATAGAAAAAGGTCCAATCATTGAGAGAACGCTTATCGCCAAGGGACAAGTTAAAATCTATAATCTAGATAAAGA
This sequence comes from Sequoiadendron giganteum, assembly GCA_007115665.2. Classification (NCBI taxonomy): domain Eukaryota; kingdom Viridiplantae; phylum Streptophyta; class Pinopsida; order Cupressales; family Cupressaceae; genus Sequoiadendron; species Sequoiadendron giganteum. The sequence continues at coordinate 59,490,604 of CM021100.1, read as the reverse complement.
AAAGTCATCTAGAGACAAGTCTCGTTATTGGAACAAAAATAAAAATGTGGTCAATGATGGTGTTACTGACACCAAGCATGTTCAAGTAGCGAACACCTCACAAAAGCCTCAATACACTCCTCTGCCGCAACCAATGCCCAATCCCATCTCCGTGCCACAAGTCGCACCTTGTCCTCCTCAACAATCCAATAAAAACAATTGAGATAATAATAAACGCTCTTTCACTACTTTGGGAGAGCTATTAAGTGTTGTGTTCAATAGGCTTTTGCAAGAAAATTATCCGACCGTATATCTTGTAACCAAGCCCTTTGATCCATCCACCCCGAAGCCAGCCTGGTACAAGGAGAACGAGTATTGAGAGTTTCATAAGATCAAAGGTCATTCACTAAACAAGTGTTAAGGGCTCAAGAAATATGTTCAAGATCTTATAGATTGTGGAGATATACAAGTGGATACCAATCAAGCGTTTTCATCCAATGCGCAACTACATATATACTAGAACGCCTTCCCTAACCAAAATCAAGTAGCCAATACGTCCAATGCCAATCCTGGGTCAAGTAACAACAATGGTCAAAACAATTGTTGGTGTAAATAAAGTCTTATACCTAGTTCATTCATTACTAGGGGACTTATTTACACATGTTAAGTTTACTTAGGTCCTATGAAAGAATCTTTCTAGGTGTTAGTTGTCATTAGTTGTTATTTTATCTTTTGACAACTACTACATGTGACCTAGGTAAGTGTGATTAGTTGTCTCATGTCATATGATTAAGACACTTGTCATAATCCTATGACATCTTGCATCTCACCTTGGCTATATAACTAAAGGGTCTCTCTCATTTGTATAACATCTCATATCATTGAATTAATTGATAAGAATACAATTTATTCTTGTCACATTTTATTCTCTTTTTGTGCTTTCTATTTGGTCTCAAGATCTTAGCAGCCATAGCCAATTCTAACATGGTATCAAAGCAGGTTGGGTGCCATTGGAGAGTCTTTTTCTAAAGAGAGATACCAGATTTGGGGAGGTTCTATTTTTGGCTCTTTATTGCAAGTTTATATCAGAGCTTTCTGGTACAAATCTAAGCTCACCATTGTGTCCGTAAGGTTCGAGAAAGTTGATTTTGCCTTTTGTTTCGTCCAAATCAAACATACGAGGCCAAATCTATGAGGGTTTGAAGCTGAGGAGTGGTTGCCAGATCCAGAAGGTCGCTACATTTTTGGAGCATTTTGGGTCAAATCCGACCCTGCCATCATGTCCAGAAGGGCCAAAAACCCAAAGATTGGCTGTCAATTTGTCCATTTTGGAACAAATTGTCTGGTGAGGCAAAAAAAAATTGCCCAAAGAACCGTACGGCCCCCCAAGTCATCATAATTGCGATGATACGATTTTTGTAAAAAAAATATTTTATTCCGTCCGAAAATTTTTGAATATTTTTTTAGAAAAATCAAAATGGATTTGATTTTTTCCTTGAAAGTTTTTTATTTAAAATTAAAATTAAAAAAAAGGGGATCAATGAATGAAATATTTGAATGACGTCCACAAGACTAAACAGTCTATGGGACCGAGACAAACAACTTAATTTGTCTTCAAGCTCTTTTCTAAGTCGGACCTCCTGCTATTGATTTTGACTAGAAGGCTGGCTATTTGATTGATCTTATCCCCCTCAAATAACTGATGCATATTGTCCACCCCCAAACTATTTATGTACTGATTGCGGATATCTTCATAAGATGTGCATTCCATGACGAAGTGCATTCCATGACGAAGTGCCATTCCATCTCCACTGCTCCCTTATTACAAAATACGCACATTCTTTCTTCCCAAGTCTCTTTAGGTATCTTCCACCTACCAGTCTCGCATCTAAGATGGTGCGATCCCGTTCTCAATTGTGCAACTAACAACCTCGCCTTCCCCTTAATAGCTGCACCTAAATAGGTTTTTTCCCCATGATCCTTTGTTGGGTTGAACTCTTTGATGTAGTATGCTTTTTTTTCGTCCAATTTGATTTGACCACATTGCAGTCCTAAATTTTTCCCTCACATAGTTTTTTATTTCACTATTGGTGCTAGGACACTCATGCAGTTTGATGTCCCACTTGATCAACCACTTGTTGTTTTGCTTCATCCAAGTTTTCTTTTTTTGGTCTAGCGTCTCCTCCATAACCGTTTTGGGCCATCGGTGATTATCCATGTTTTCGACCTTCTTTAGATAACCTATCAACCGGGTTATCGTTGATGCCTCCAAAGGAAAAGCCTCCGCTTCAGCTAAAAGAATCTCATAAGGGATTGTGGCTTTAACTTTGAGATTGCTTGTTATTAGGTGTTTATGGATACTTTCTATTTGTCTCCAATTGCTCTTTGACATATTGCTTCCCCACACTTCACACCCATAGAGTACAACCGGTGTGACAAGTAAACCAAAAAGGGTTCTTTTGGTTTTCCAATCCCAAAGTTCAGCTTTTATGCATCTATTTTGAAGCAAGTAAGAGGCTTTCCAACCTCCCCGGATCCTTTTCATTCTGCAAGTTTCCCAACTGAGCTTATTGTGAAAATCAATCCCAAGATATTTATATTCCTTCACTATATCAAGCAAACTGCCTTCAAAAAGAAAGGTATGTTGTTTATCTTTTCTATTCAGAGAGAAAATCATGATTTTGGTCTTGGAGGTGTTCACTTGCATCCCAACTTCTTGACAAAAGTGTTCTAGATCTTTCAATTCTCTTAACCCATGAGCTGCCGTTTTTGAGATTAACACAAGATCGTCAGCATAAAGAAGTAATTTCACTATGTACTCAGCCAACTGAATACCATCCCCACCTTCCATGTTTAACCAAGCTTCCAACTTATCAATGTATAACCTAAAAAGTGTGGGAGATAAAGGGCAGCCCTATTTCACCCCAATATCGCTGCCAAAACATTCTAACATACCATCACTTGTTCTGATTTTAGCACTAACCTTCTCATATAACCTGTGAATCACAACTCTATACACATTTGGAATGCCTAGTTCTTCCATCCTATTCCATAGTTTGTCCCTAAGCACCGTGTCGAAAGATTTTTTAAAGTCAACAAAGTAGCAAAAAGTTTCCTTGCCCTGAGTATCCCAAAAAAATTCAATCAAGTGTCTAAGGGTGATGCAGTGATCAATGGTAGAGTGCCTGGACCTAAAGCCTACCTGTCCCTTTTCCCTTTTGCCCTCATTTTCTGCCTAATTGCTGATACTACGCTCAATCATGCTCCCAAAGAGTTTTCCAAAGATAGGATTGACCATTATTGTGTAGTAGTTAGATGGGTTATTGATATCACCACTTTTAAATAGAGGGATGACAACACTGGTAGTCCACTCCATAGGAAAACCTTCCTGATTAACATTGTTGAAAATTCTTTTTATGTGAGGAGCCAGAGTTTCAATCCCCCATTTTAAAAATTCAGCCTGTAGCCCATCTATATCCTATGCTTTACCACTTGCTAAGGTTTTTATTCCTTGTTTAATATCATCCACATCAAATAGCTCCATTGAGGTGTTAACAATAGGAGGGTAGTCTTTCTCGTGGACCCACTCAAATAGAAGTCTAGCATACTCTAACCATTGGACATTTGTAATATTGTTTTCCAACTTCTTTCTCTTTTGCTACTGTTCCCTTCAAAAGCCTTTAGGATTATGTTTCCCAAGAGATATTAGCTCCTTCCTTCTTTCATTTACATACTCTGCTTTTTTGAACTGCACTAATTTTTCATATTTTTTCTTATATTCTTTGTCCATTCCACTCTCCTTTAGCGATCTCTTGGCTTCCTTACATTCTTCATGATACCACGGATTTGTCGGAAAGGTGTTTGATGTCCCTACCTTGGGATGGGACCTTTTGCATGTATTTAAAGCCTCATGGATTATCAGGATCAACAAATTGCTGTGAATGTGAACATATACCTCAATTGCTGCTTTAAACTCTTCGTTATTTTCCAAATCTTGGACATGATGCTTAAGAGAAACACTAAATATTTCCCTATTTTCTTGATTTATGAGGATTTTACCCTTGGGAAGGGCATTTTTTTGCATGTGTTGAACCTATTTATTGTGTTGGTTGATTGGAGAAATGTGTAGCTTAACCTGAAGAGGTAAGTGGTCAGATTTCATCTCAATAGGGTAGTCCTCAATATCAAACTCCACCAGCCTAGAGCTAAAACTCTGAGAATAAACCACATAGTCCACCACACTTTGACCATTATAAGTTTTGCAAGTGATACCCCTTGACTTCAGCCACTCTATCATACCATTGTAGATAACCATGCTGAATAGGCTACAAAGACCGAGTAATTCTATCCCAAACGAGTTCACAGTGCCATTACCATCTTGAGATGTACGTTCCCAATGAATACTACCCCCTTCCTCTAACCACAAAGGATTGTTCTCCCCTTTAGCTTTGTTGCTCAACTGAAGAGATTGATTATTAGTTGTCCCTGTGTTGAAGTCACCCATTAAAACTACATTTCCAATCATGTTAAAAATAGAGATATCTTTTTTTAGTGATGCATACGAGTCTTCATTGTCTAAATTCCGCTCTTATAGAACTTAGAAATTTTTGGAGCAAAGTAGCAAGCAGCTAAACTAAAAGTTACCCCATTCTCAATTATTTGCAGCCAAATGTACTGTTTATTTGCATCTTCTTTTACAAATTCAACAATTCCCTGCCATTTTTCATCTATTAGCACTGTAACCCCTCCATGACCTTTGCCTGTTTCATTCCCTTCATTCCAAACTGGGACTTTCTTATAACCCTCAAAATCTGGAACTTTGCAGCCATCGTGTTCATGTGTTTCAGTAAGAATAATAATATCCTTCCCATTTGCTATGGGCCCCAATCTAGGTCCTCTTCTCCATGGATAACCTCTACAATTCCAACTTACAATATGTAGATATTCTTGTGGGGCCCCTATTTCCTATTTCTTGTTTGAAAAATGATCACTGATTTGAGCTTTCTCGTTCTTCAACCAAGCCCACTTACCTTCATTTCTTGTTGTCTTCACCTTCTCCCATTCTTTCCTTTGTTCTTCCTACTGCTCAAAGGTCAAATCCTCATCTAGATAAATATGTATGCCTCTAAGTAACCCCCTATTTTTCAGAATCCTATTCTTATCTTCTAGGTTTCTTAAGATGACTCTTACATGCCTATCTCTTCCTCCATCTAAATTTTTTCCAATTCTGTTAGCTTGTTGAATATGCCCTGTCCACTTCAACTTATCTTTAAGGAAGTCCCTTGCCAGAATTTCGGTTCTCTCTTTCTCTCCAAAGTCTCTCAAACCTTTAATAATAATGTTTGCAGCCTTGCTTTGTTTATCTTTTTCTTCCCTTAGTTTCCTTTTAACCTATTTTTCAATGATTCCTTTTTGCTCATTTGAGGGGCCACTCACCACTTGTGACCATGATTTGGCCTCTTCTATCTGATCTCTTAATTGGTTCTCTTTTATCTCCAAGTCTGCTAATGCTGATTTTATCGCCTTTAGCTCCATTATATTTTATCTTCCCTCCACTTCTACTTTCTCATTTTTTGTTGTTTTTATTTGGTCTAACTCTTATTTTAGAGTGACCAATTCATGTTGTCCCCTCTCCAAATTAACTTGCAGCTTTAAAATTTGTTCTTGCAACTTTTTATTGTCATTTTCCACCCTGTAGTTTGCCTCGGTAATTATTTTAAACCTGTTGTCTTAGTTCAGCCCCTTTATTTCTATAACATCGAGCCTAATTTTCATTCTCATGAGCTCTTCACCATATAACTCTGATGACCATAATAGTGGTGAGGACGTAGGGCCGTAGAGTTCTTGAGATGTCTTTTCATTAACATTTTTGTTTGCAATGAACTCATCTGTTTTTCCCATGATCTCATCCAACTTATCCATGCTTGGCTTTGGGTTCACTGTGCCTTCTATTTTCTTACCAATACCTTTATGCTCAGTTTGGTTTGTTTGCTCTTCTTTCTGAGGTACCACCCTAGACATATCTGCCTTGTTGTTACACACCTTTGGCAAAATCAAAGTGAATTTTTTCTATTGGTTTTGTTTTAGCTTCCATTTTTTGGCCAACCTTCACCTTAAAATCCCATTGTACTATTTTGCGTTTACAAAGATTAGCCTTTCTTCTATGTTTGCAAGGTTTAGAATACTTGACAAAGGCGATCTTTCTAGCAAAGGTGCCAAAAGGTTTGCTAAACCCCCATTTTGGAAATTGGTGCACCCATTTGACCATTGAAGCATGTGAGATCTTGGAAATCTTAGACCTTCATGATCTAGAAGATTCAGGAGGTCATTCAGTTGCACAAGAGGTTTGTTTGTCATTTTGTTGTTACCCAAAATGCACTCTAAAGCCCCCATTTGTATTGAAACTGAGTTTGCATTTGAAGTTTGTGGTCCCCCTATTGTGACACTCTGACATACCAGACTTGGGTTTTCCTCCATTACTTCTTGTTTAACTCTCATGTGTTGAATAAAATATTTGCTTTTTGTGAGCTTTCAAGGTTATGCAGGTATGCCAGTTTAACCCCGTTATAGAGAAAGGAGACAAAACAATCATATAAAATGTAAATAAGAACAGGAAAAATAGGAAAAGGGACCGGGAGACCTGTTTAAAATGCAACCCCACTCAACTCCTTTCAATTTTTTGGGAAGAATTTTTTTTTGTGGGTTTTAGGGGAGCTGTACCCTACTATGCAGGGTATTCCCTCTCCATCTACCACATGGCGGGACCCGCCCTCCACTTGCACCAGCTGCTGTCGCGTGGCCTATCGGTCACGGCCCCATTGTCGACATTTGCAAATCTCGGCCGACATCACTTCAAATCGGCGGCATTCAAAAAAAAACCAGTGGATATTTTTAACCTGACAAGCAAAGATTCCTAAGAATCTCCAAGATTCTATCAACAATCAAGGCACAGAGAATATTCCGGCCAGCTTAGAATATACCGGCCGGTAAACAACATATTCCGGCCTAAGGAGCATATTTCGTTGACAGGAGAATATTCTTTTTTTACGCCCATCTAGCCATCAAATTTAATCACGTAAAATTCCAATGTCAACATCACTTCAGCGATGACATCAGTGTTCTTTTGAAAAAAAATCCCCCCTCATGGATGAGCTTTTCATTTTTGCAGGCGAACTTTGAAACATCATATCTTGCTCATTTTGACTCCTTTTTTGGAGCATTTTTTTTTTATTTGGGCTAATTTTTCGTGCTCTATATGGTGGTGCAATCATTTTTTGGTTTTGGTGTCTGGTTTTTCTAGAAATTGCAGATTCTCATAGGTGTTGCTACTTCGTCCTCAATTTGAGAACTTCAGGAGCTCATATCTTACTCCTACAGTAACATTTTTGGGTGAATTTTTTTTTAAAGTGCATGATTTTTCATGTAATTTCTAGTGGTGTAATTAGATTTATCTCATCTGATTTAATTTTTTTACTTTGAGCTTGAGGCCTATTTTGGCAATAAAATGTACCAAGATCAAAGTCCACTTTCCTATTTTTGGCTAGTGGTAATTGTAAATGCACTAACTATAAAGTGCCAAATCAGATATTGCTCAGGGGGGTTTCATGATTAAGTAATTTGGGGGGGGGGGGTGATATTGTAGTGGTTGCTTGTATTCTTTTGCTTGGTTTGTGTTCTTGCAATGGGGAAATCTCAAATTAAACTCCTAACTCCACATAATTATGCTACATGGAGAAAATTAGTATGGAAATATCTCATGATGAAAGGTCTAATAGGTCATCTAAAGGACACCATTCAAAAACCTACTGATGCTAAAGAATTGGAAAAATGGGAGATTGATCGTGAGAAAACACTTGGATGCATTTGTTCATTAGTCTCATTTGATTTGCAATTTCATATTGAATCATGCAAAACACCTAAAGAGGCTTGGGAAACTTTTGAAAAATTGTGTGGTAAAACAGATAAGATTAGGGGATATCAGATTGATAATGATTTGATGAATCTTGATCCTAAATTTTTTGACCACATCCAAGACTACATCTCCAAAATCCAGCAACTAAGAACACAGTTGAAAGAATGAAGCATTGATAAAGAGGATTTACAGTTGATTCTGAATGTGTTATCCAAGTTTGCTTCCGAGTATTCAGTGTTTGTTTCTAGCTTTCATACCCATCAAATTTCTATGGGAGGAACATATGTTGATCCTAAGTTTGATGACTTTGCAAATCTCCTAATCCTAGAGGAAGCTAAGTTAATGAACATGGGTCTAATCAAGTCTTCCAAGTCAGATGCATTAATGGTTAGTGAGTCAAAGGTACAAAAAGAATCAAGGAATCTTGATAAGAAGCAAAAGATGAAAAAGAACAAGCCACATAATGAATCAGAATCCACTCACTCTAAAGGAGAATCATCTAAGAAGGAGAGGCCTTTTGGTGCATATTGCAAGAAGGATGGACACAAAGAACATTATTGTTATAAGAAGGATATTGATGAGTTGAAAAATCTTCTTAAAAGGAATCACATTGGTTTTCCTTCTAGAATGTATGAATCTTCTTCTCCTTCTTCAAAGCAATCTAAAAATAACAAAGGTTGAGCATCTACATCAGAATATAAATGACAAGCTCTTTGCGCTTTTTTAGGTCCAGGTACAGGGAGATGGCTTCTAGACTTAGGAGCTTCTCATCATATGGCATATTCATAGTCTATCTTCTCTTCATTTCAGCCTTGTACTATGTCTCCTATCTTGATGGGAAACAATACATACATGATTGTAACAAGGAAGAGATCTATTAGTTTTGGGGATAACACTTTCCAGGATGTCTTGTGTGTTCCTCATTTGACGAACAATATTCTTTCCATATATCAAATTACACATGGTGGAGATGGGAGAACTATGGAATTCACACCGGATTCAGTCATCATTTGAGACTTGGAGAATAGAGAGATCATTGCTATTGGGGTGGTTGATCATTCATCTCAGTTGTATACCTTTGCACATTTTGCTTCTGATGGTGACATTGTTCCTTTGATTGTTGATCATATGGACCATGATTCAGAGGAGAAATTTGGCTACTTGAACTTGGGAGTTCTCACATCAGATCCAGTTCTCGAGTCTTGCATTTCATCTCCTCCATCTACTGTTACAATTTATGATGCTTGTGATTCCACAGTTTGGGTTCTTTGTGATTCAGTGCAGCAAGTCATACCTCTTTGTCTTTCAGATTTGTCTACTTTGGATGGCTTCTTGACAGGTATTTCAGACTTGTTTATGGAGTCTCATATTGCAAATTTGGGGGACATCATCGATAGCATTCATCTTCTCTTTGATGAATATGCTCCTTCTTTAGTTGTTGTGAGGGAACACTCTGACCCTCTTGTTCATTCTCTACATGATCATTCTTTGAAGTTTGGTGTGAGTGTGGATAATTTTGGACAACATTTGGAGGAGGCTTCTTTGTCTTCAAAGGGGATATCCTTGTCTTTGGATCATGTTCTACATTCATCTCTACTAGATGTTGGATTTTCCTCTTCAATAGTGTGGCCTAGAACACTTGTTTGGAGTGTTTCAACTTTTGACATCAACATGGAGACACTTGAGTATGCTTTAGAGACATCATCATCCATCATCCATATTCCAAACATCCTGCATACATCCATGGTTTTGTTTCTTCCAAAGGGCAGGAATGTTGTTTGGCGAGATTGGATCATCTTCAACATTCAATGTCAAGCTTCTACCATCATTGCAAGAGACTCAACATTGAGGGGGGGCTGCCTTGTCTCTCTTCTACTTCTCTCTTATAGGGGGTATTTTTCCTCACATGGGGTTTTAGCCTTCTCATGCATCATTGAGAGCATTTCCATTTTGTATTTCGTCTCTCTTTTGGGGAGGATTTTTGTCCCACTGGGTTTTCTCCTTTTCTCCGTTTGTGAGATATTGCTTTGCTTATGTACATGGGTACCTAACATAGCCTTGTAGCCGAGACCCATCTTTATGTCATTTGCATAATAACCTGCTACTCCCTAAGTTGCACTTAAGGGGAGTCTTGGTGTAAATAAAGTCTTGTACCTAGTTCATTCATTACTAGGGGACTTATTTACACATGTTAAGTTTACTTAGGTCCTAGGAAGGAATCTTTCTAGAAGGTATTAGTTTTCATTAGTTGTTATCTTATCTTTTGACAACTACTACATGTGACCTAGGTAAGTGTGATTAGTTGTATCATGTCATATGATTAAGACACTTGTCATAATCCTATGACATCTTGCATCTCACCTTGGCTATATAACCAAGGGGTCTCTCTCATTTGTATAACATCTCGTATCATTGAATTAATTGATGATAATATAGTTTATTCTTGTCACATTCTATTCTCTCTCTTTTTGTGCTTTCCATTTGGTCTCAAGATCTTGGCAGCCATAGTCGATTCTAACATCAACAACACCAATAACATCAGCTACAAAATGTACCTTATAAATACGATGGTTTAGTTATGTGCATTAGCCAAGTAGAGCCTAGCGTATCCATGATTCGTGTCAATGGAAAAGATCCACAGTGAGTTGTTACCAAACCATCACACTTGTATCTCAGTCCTTGGTCCTTCTAGATTGACCCAACAAGTTCCTGTAAGCTCGCAGTATAATATTCTTGACCACCTAAGAAAGATGCCAGCTCAAATATCCATTTTGGATTTACTTAAGTCTTCTCCTGTACACTAAGAAATCCTCACCAAGGCCTTAAAGGACACCCAAGTACCAAATGATATAGACCCCATTCAGTTTCAAGCTTTAGTGGGGCACCTATCATCATCATATCAGTTGGGTTTTAGCCAAAACGACATGCCTCCGATCAGCATTGACCATAACCATCCCCTTCATATTGAAGTCATTGTAGCCCGACATAAAGTAAAAAGGGTCTTGGTAGATAATGGGTCAGATCTCAATCTTTGTACACTAAAGTTTATAAAATAGGTTGGATTACCCCAACTGACTTGAACAATCATGTCATCACCATAAAGGCATATGATAATGCTGAGAGGGATTCTGAAAGCACCATTTGTCTTCCTATTCAAGTTGGCCCTATTGTGCAGTATACCACATAATGTTCTTAACCTTGACCTCCCATACAATCTCCTCCTTAGTCATCCATGGATTCATTCTATGCATGTCATTCCATCCACTTACCATTAGTATCTGGAGTTTCCTTTTCAAGGAATGGAAGTAACCATACAAGCTGATCCACAGTTGTTCAAGTATTGCTGCACTTTGGAAGCTTCCTTCCCCCATTCTCACTACTATCCAGGAGTTGAAATGGGGGAACCTCAGACTTCATCATCCAATCCATCCCATAATCTATCAACCAACACCATATCCACCGCATTTACCACTCCTGATTCCACCATCACTAAGGTCAAGATCATTGACAAGGGTTGTAGAGTATATGAAATGCAAACTGCACTTAATGTGGCTGCAATTCCACCCTCTCCCCGCTCTTATGGGAAACCTTCTCAGTCCTCATCTAATAGAGAAGAAAATACACTCACACTCACTTCCAAGAACATGGGTTCAACAACCTTTAGATATTTGGGTACGCTCGAAGAACAAATGGAAGATGACATTTGCCAGTGGGTGTATAGAGAAGAGCTTGAACCATCACCTCCCCTCATGGAATATTTCCAAGAGACTTATCCTTATGCTTCAAAGCAAGATGAAAAATGTAATTATCAGGGAGGTGGTCTTGGTATAGAAGAACAAGGATGATGCCAACCTATAGAACCATTTGTACGACCCTGAAGAATAGGCCTAGGCTATGACACAAAACAAAAAGGCCCTGTGACATCAACTAGTGCCTCTAATAACATTAGTGTGGATAATGGTCTCCTTGAGGACACAACTAAAGAAGAATCCATCATACTTGCATATGATGGCGTGGATCTCTCTTCCATGTTTGATTGCCTATCCATCTACACTATCAACCTTTTCCTTCACCATCCTGACCTCATTGAATGGGACCTACGCAGTAGCGCCACACATATTGAAACCTTTCCCTCAGTGGATACCTATGTACATCTTATGGGATTGGGGGAGGATGAATGCCCTAACCACAAAAATAAGAAGAAACAAAATAAAAAATGGTCATCTAGTGAAAACCTTCCCAAGGCGCTTTTTGACTCGAAAAAAGTAAAAATAAAGGGTGTATCTAACAATGAAAAACTCCATGAGGCACTGGAAGATGGGGACGTTCATCTTCCCCTTGTGGGAACTCAAATTTTTGAACGATCTTCTATTCTCATTGAAGAAACACAAGAAGTAAATTTGGGAACAAAAGAAAATCCAAAAATCACGTATGTAGCCAAATCCTTATCAGAAGAAGAGCACTCCACCATCATTCAACTTCTTAAAGAAGGCATCATCAACTTTGTGTGGGCCTATTCAGATATGCTAGGTTTGGATCCAGCTCTAGTTGTACACCATTTGGATGTCCACTAGGATGCTAAGCCTATCAAGCAAAAACTGAGAAAGATGCATCCTCAAGTAGCTCTCCTTGTCAAGAAAGAGCTAGAAAAATTGCTAGAAGCCAGGTTCATTAGGACGATCAATTATTCAGATTGGATATCCAATATAGTGCCCGTCGCCAAGCCAAATGGAAGTATCATAATTTGCACAGGTTTTCAGGACCTCAACAAAGCCTGTCCTAAGGACGATTTTCCCTTACCCAACTGTTATGCCTTGCATAACCACCCCATCTTTTGCCTTGGTCAAAATGGGTCCCCCTTTGTGTTTTTTTTTTCCTTTGTTGTTTTCAAACAAAGTTTGGAGTCTTTTTGTTTCCAACACTTTGTTTTTCTTTGTTTAGTCTGTCGGAATCGGAGCTTGAACCAAATCGGGTTCTGAAACTTCTTTCAAAACTCATTTCGATCCCCATCCCGACAGTCTTTCTTTTTGATCTTTTGTTATGTCCTTGTCGGAGCCAGAACCGGAGTGGACATTAAGTCAGTATTTATTCAAAATTGCAAAATCCGAATCCATTCAGTCTCCACCTCCGCTTTTTGAACTTTTGGTTTTAGATTAAGTCCTTATGTTAAGTTTTATTATTTCGGTCTTTTTATTTTACTTTTGTGTTTGGTTTTGTTTTATGCTTTGTTGGCGGACCCAGACCTGGAACAGGAACGAAGTTGGGAAATTCCTTGAGTTTCCAAATCCTTTTTCATTCCGATTCTGCTCCCACCGTTTCTTGGTCATTGACTTTTTACTGAAGTCGCACTGTAGTGAAGTGTTTGTTCTTTTCCAATTCCGACTCCGCTTAACTGCATTTAATGTGTTAATGCCAGCTGCCATGCGTAGGTAGAAAGTCCGAATTTTATCTTGATTAGGGATTAAATGCGTTATTATTATCATTGTTAAGAAATCAAAGAGAATAGTGGAGCAACTGTGGAGTTCATCTGAGTGAATTGATTGAAGGAGGAGGAGATAGTTGCTTGTGAATTTATTCAAAAGGTTTTGCCAAGTTTAGCGTTCGAGGTAGGGTTCCTATTCTCATTTTTCTTTTATTTACTTTCGTGTTCTTTGTTCGTGTTTGATCGTTCTGGTTTTGCGCTAGTTCGCTGTCTCAGTGGGTTTGCATGTTTGTTTTTCTTTCTTTGTTTATTTTTTGTTCTTGGTTTCATTTTGGCTTGCGTTTTTGGTTTTCAGTGAGTTAGGGCACGGTCGTTTTCACATTTTGTCATGATCGCGTCCTGCTGCGATAGGTTTTAAACACGTAGATTTAATTAGGGTTTACCAGTAATGTAGATTAAATTATGTTTTATAGTGAGTTAGGGTTTGTAAGATCTTTTTTTTGCTTAGGATTTTTATTTGCGCATTTGTCTGGTTAAAATAGAGGGGTTAAATCCGTGCCCTAGTTTTTATATTGCGTTTTCTAGATTAGGGTTATGCATTTATGTGATCGTATTTAAAAAATGATTAAATATGATGCCCTAAAATATAGTCACCCCCATGGTCATATGGGCATGGTCCTTTCATGCTATATTTTAAGCCTCATTTTGTTTAATATGACCTTAGTCTTTAATCATGAAGTTATGCATTAAATTGTTAAAATCATTGATGACATCATGGTCAACATAGCCAAAAGCGGGATCAGAATTGATTTAGATTTTTGGATGTGTTTTATGATTAGTGTCAATTCCATTTTCCATCCCGTCTCCAACTCCTCTTGTAGTAAGAAGCTTTATTTCAAAATAATGTTAACCTTGGCAGAAGCGGAAGTGGAAAAGAAAAAAAATATGAAAACATAAAATCTGAAGGAAACCGAATCAGTTTCCATTCCGGTTCCGGTTCCGGTCACTTTCCCACTTCCGACTCTGAGCCCGCTTCTAGTAAGTAGAATGTCAATAACAGTTTTTGCTCTGAGCCCGACAGTATGTTAAAAGACGATTGTTTAAGACGTTTGCTACCTGGTTCCGCCTCCGATGTATGTTTGAAAGGTATGATTTTAAAGACATATTTTGAGATGTTTATTCAGAGATTTAACTAGAGGTTTTTGCTGCAGGAAAGCTAAGAGGATGTTAGGAACATCAAGAGAAGCTGTCCAAAGGAACCGGCCTGCAGGAACATGAAAAGCAACAGCTAAACCAAAGAAGATCAAGCTTGAATAGTTACCTTATACCTTGAGGTATAATCATAGGAGTCCTGTTGTCAAAGTAAGCAAAGTAGAATCAGATTGGTCAGACATCACCGACACAAATTTGGGCCAATACAATTTTGAGGAGCTGTATTCAAAAACCTTTGCTGAAGATATAACAGGGAGGACACAAAGAATTGTTGATTCCGGCTTGGCCCATATCACTCTGTTTCCTTTATCAATCCAATGCCCGAAGTTGATCTTGACAGCTGCAGGAGCTTACAATCCGGCTACCCGACAATGCATGGATTCCCAAGATAATGTAATCATTGATCTTACTCATATGTTTCAAAGTATATTTAGTGTACCGGATCTTAAGAACTTGGTGCAGTTAAAAGAGGCAAAGGCCCTAGAGAAATATAGAAAGTATAAGGAATCCAACAAGTCCCACTTGAACAAAAAGTGGTTAAAAATAGAGAAGAAGTATCTAACCAAGCTTGTAGACCAACCAAAGAGGGAAGATTTCTATAAGGAGGTATCAGATTTAATAATGATGTTGTCTAGGGCTTTTGGGAAGAGAGATACCTTTCATTTCAAGGAGTGGATGTTTCCCTTCATCCAGATAATTTTAAATGGCACCCATCAGTTTGATTGGCCGATGATTGTATCAGATGCTATTCATGATCAATTGACCAGCATTAGGGAGACTAAATGCTTTTTCATGACTTCTTACATTGTGTATGCAACAACAAGATTGGGTATCTTCCTAGGTCTAACAGAGTGGGGATAATGGGAGTGTTAGATGGACAAAAGAAGGTGTGGGAGCATTATAACCAACTATCTCTACAGGTTGCTGAGACTCAATTCAGAAGGGTTAATGATGCATTCATATATGTGATGATTAACCAACTCAAAGGAGATGCAGGGTACAAACTAAGTCAAGAGGCCATGGCATTTATCGCTGAATGGGGATGTTGGTACATTCAATACCCCAGGTTTACATATTTCAGGCTAGCTGGTTTTGAAGGTCATCCACATTTGCTGCCAAGATGTTGCAACAACAGGATAGTGTTAATGAAATTTGTATATCAGGCTCTTGGGGTTAATGCCCGGTTTGGATTAAAACATAAGACAGGATGTCACAAGTTCCCCATGAAGTTGGGTGAGTATAGCTGTCAGCATTTGGTAGGAGCAAAGGTGGTGTGCAATGAATTGATATAGTTG
>CM021100.1:59439232-59474684 GCA_007115665.2 Sequoiadendron giganteum | reverse complement strand
TGGGTGGATGGGCTTGAATCAGACACATTACAATAAGTCTTCTCCAGTTATGACGAATATATGATGGAGAAAACTTTGCATGCCTAAATCTCATGCATGCATGGCTTTTTCTTCTTTGCATGTTGCATGCAACACTGACAGTTTTGGAGCGCATGACTTTCTTATTTTCTATTCTCTTTTCTTCCAGTTTAACTGAGTTTCCAAGGATAATTGTAAACCCTAAAAGGGTGGATGACTTAAAATAGAAGTGGAGTTCAGATTTTGTATATCTATAAATACCCTTTGGGTATCATATTGTAAGGGTCGGCTGATAGAGAATAGAATTGGCCACCTGATATTAGGAGATAGAATTTTTCGTAGTGATTACAAAGATACATTGTTACTTAATTTTTACAGTTAAATAAAATTACAGGTTTATGCAATATGGTGTTAGAATTAAGTTTTACTTGATAAGGCTAATGAGTTATAATCTATCTGTATGCCAGTGATTGTGCTAAAGCATGATTGTTTCTTATGTGATGAAAGTCATTAGAAGAAGCCAGATTTAAGGATTATCTTGTTAGATTATCATTGAATTAAATTTATTGTAGTCTGTTGATCTATGATCTTGGCAATGAATGAATGTGTGTTCTTTTTGGAATCTTTGAAATAGTTGTGATAGGCGAATTAAAATAAGCACCTTAGATGCATACAATGGTATGGATTATTCTGTGAATTGTATCATGCTTTGGTTTTCTTAATCTGTTGGAAAAACATTCATTGTTGAAGATATATGTCCAGATGCTAGATGAATTTTGTTCATGTTTATTGGTTTACCCTCTGATCTATCTTTTTCTTTTGTTTGAAAACCCCCTTGATTTACCAAAAAAAAGTTCGGTAAAATGAGTCATTGCTTGCATTCTTTGTTACCAGCACAGGCCCCTTGAATATTATAGTTGCATGGACCAATTGAGTGACACCAGACAGTTGAGAACCAACTACCAGGACCTTGGGAGTTAGGCTGCTATATGTTGTCTTTCTTTTTCAGGAGAAATAGAGTAGAAATATTTTGTTTTAACGTTGTTTGTGTCATTTTCACCATCAACACCAACATTGAAATGTTGGTTGATTTAACCGCTGGACATGAGATGCTATCCCTCACGGATGGATTCTCTGGCTACAATCAAATTAAAATTTCTCCTGAGGATCAACATAATACTGCCTTCACTACTCTATGGGGCACATTTTTTTACAATGTCATGCCTTTTGGCCTCAAGAATGCGGGGGAAACATACCAACATTCTATGACCGTCATCATCCATGATCTAATCCACATTATAATGGAAGATTATGTTGATGATCTGTTGGGAAAATCCAGCACAAGAGAATAGCACCTGATAATCCTAAAAAAGATCTTTGAACGGTTAGAGCATTACAAGTTATGTCTGAATTCGAAGAAATGTGTCTTCGGGGTTACATCAAGAAAGCTACTAGGTTTGATTGTCTCCAGAAGAGGCAAATACGTAGATCTAGCTAAAGTCAAAGCAATCATGGAAATGCCCCCACCACACAATCTTAAACAATTAAGGAGTATTCAAGGTAAGCTACAGTCCATTCAACAGTTTATAGCTTAGTTATCCAACAAGTGCTAATCGTTCTCTCATCTCCTGCGAAAAGATGTCACCTTCAAATGGAATTTAGAGTGTCAACTAGGTTTTGACAAGATCAAAGAGTCCTTGGCTCATCCGCCCGTCCTCATGCCTCCAATTCTAGGTAAACCACTCTCGTTGTATATTTTAGCTACTTTAGTTGCACTGGGGGCATTATTAGCCCAACATGACAAATCCTCCAAAGAATGTGCTATCTACTACATTAGTTGAACATTAGTGGGTTATGAGCTTAATTATTCTCTGATGGAAAAAGCGTGCTTAGCTATTTTCTTTTGTTCACAAAATCTCTACCATTATATGCTCAATCATCTAGTAAACCTGATATTCAAAGTTGATCCACTCAAATATTTATTGTCTAGAACAACCTTAACTAGTCGAATGGCTAAGTGGATCATGTTGCTGAGCGAGTTTGATATAGAATATGTGGACCGAAAAGAAATTAAAGGGAAAGTAATAGTGGATCAATTAGCATATGCTCCTTTGGTGGATTCCTATCCTTTGGTCACAAACTTTTATGATGAAGAGGTCTTTATAGTCATAGAGACAACCATGTGGATGCTCTACTTTAATGGATCGTACACTCACAATGGGTCTCGGGCAGGTATCTTGTTTGTTATGCCACAAGGTGATTACATCCCAAAATCATTTAGGTTAGCCTTTCCATGCACAAATAACATAGCAGAATATGAAGCTCTCATCACAGGTCTTAGGATTGCCATCCAATGGAATATCACTCGCCTGTGAGTCTTTGGCGATTCTTAGTTGGTCAGTAAATAGATAAATGATTAGTTTCAGACTAAAGATGACAAAGTGTTATGTTATAAGCGCATGGTGGATGATTTCAAGAGGTATTTCACCTCTATTTAGTTTGAACAAATCCCTAGAATCCATAATAAGGTGATAGATGCAATGGAAATAATTGGTTATTTGATTGACATGCCAAAAGATCGAACAAACTACCAGTTTCTAGTTGAGAAACTTTTAATCCCTACATATGACATCCCTAAGAGAAAATGGTTTGCAACATCGTAGGTCCCAAGTCACCATGGTATCAAGATATTTACACTTACCTTTGAGATAACATCTTACCCCATGACCTTACATGAAATAAACTTAAATCCTTTATCCAACGCACCTCCCATTATACCATAGTGGGAGATACACTTTATCATCACGGGTATGATGAAACCCTTCTTAGGTGTTTGAATGAGACCAAAGCTTGCACTGCGTTAGTAGAGGTACATAGTGGTATTTGTGGGGCCCATTCTAATGGCATGGCATTGGCTAAGATAATTCTCAGAGTAGGATATTATTGGCCTACTATGGAGCACGACTCTTGTGATTTTGTGAAAAGATGCTTTCCTTGTCAGCAACACGCGGATTTGATACATGCTCCTACGCAAGATCTACAACCTACCATAACACCATGGCCCTTTTCATAATGGGTTTTCGATTTGCTCGACAAGATCTACCCTGCATCCTCTAACGACCATACCTTCACAATCATCACCACTGAATACTTTACTAAGTGGGTGGAAACAATGCCACTCACTCAAATCACTAGTGTTTAGATTTCCAAATTCATCCTTTTCTATATTCTCTACAGATATAGAATTCCCTCCACCATCATCACAAACAATGGCAAGCCATTCAAGAACAAGAGCATAAAATTCTTTTGCGAGACCTATCACATCCAACATCATTGTTCCACCCCTTATTACCCCCAGGGTAATGGTCAAGCAGAAGCAACAAATAAGACCTTAATCAAAATCTTGAAAAAGGTCATTAATTACATTTTGGGATTTTAACATGTCAACTCTTGTGGCTGCCCCATTCAAAAACAATCAATTTTTCACTCAACATATGCAACTTTGAACTCTCAAGCATTCAAGCACTTGCACTCTTCCACCATTGCTACGAATTTCAAGCTCATTTTGCATCCATATCAAGCATCCATCCAAACACCCACTTGCATCATTGTATTCCTCATCTCATCCACATCGTTTTGCATATAGGTTTATTTCGTTTTCCATTGAAAGGAGCACACAATCGAACAAAACAATAGGGCCAACCAACCAATCAACTTGGACAAGGTAACTCACTTTCTTTTGCTTTGTTTTGTTCAAGTTCAACTCAGGCTTAATATTGAGGTGTTGTTTGTGTTTTCCTTGTTTGCATTTTTTTGGTTTTGCATTTTAGACTAAGTAAAAACACCTGCACACACATACATACATACATACAAGCATACATACATAGAGGCATACATACATGAATACATACATGCATACATACATACAAACATACAGGCATACATACAAGCATACATACAGGCATACATACATACATATAGGCATACATACATACATACATACATACATACATACATACATACATGCATACATACATACAAACATAGAGGCATACATACAAGCATACATATAGGCATACATACATACATACAGGCATACATAGATACATATATACAAACATACATACATACATACATACACACATACAAATATATATACAAACATACATACATCAAACATACATTTAACAAACTTGCACACATCAAGTGAGACATAACGCGAGCGTGTTATAACATGCTCACATTATGGTATGCTTGAGAAACATCAAGCAAAATGAAGCAAAATACAAACAAAGACATAACACAAGCGCATTATGTCTGACTTTGAGAATCCCCAAGCCTTAGGCTTATATTTTCTTTGAATCCAAAGGCTTGGAGTGCCTTCCTAATGTCCAAAAACATGTTTTTGCATATTCTACAAGATTTCGCATAATCTTTTTCGCGTTAACCGTCAGGTTTGCATGTGTTTCAAGGTTGAGTATATCGAACACCTGGGTAATGTTAGGCTCTCTCTTAGCTATTTAACGATGTAATATTTTTTACATTTTGACAATGTTAAGGCTTTCATCTTTAATTTCTTTTGTTTGTGTGTCTGTTTTTTGTCAAAAACTAGTGTTTGGTATTTTTTACTTAATTTTTTACCATTCATTGAAATTTCAAATAAATTGCATTTTTTTAAACTAGACTCCATTCTACACATATTAAAAAAAAAAGATTTTTGATTAGTTTTCAAAAATTATAGGGGTAGCACAACCAAAATTCTGTTTTTCAGGATGTGTCCACTTTGAAAATTAGTAAAAAATCAAATATTAATTAAAACATTATCAAAAAAATTAAGCATAAACTACAACCTGTTAACTAATTTCTCATTGAAGTGATTTAAAAATACCAAAAAAAAATTAACCTTTTGAGGGATCCACAAAAGACACTATGTTATGTTTTTTTGACAAAAACAACACCAATTTATGTGGCTCCCTTTTTTGAACCCCTTAATCTCTACTATTTTTTTTAAAATAGTAGTTTATAAAGTAGACTCGGAGCACTATGACCCTTGTTTTTGTTGTATCTTAAAATTTTGAGTGTAATTATCCTCAATTTCTCATCCAATGTCAATATTTTTTTATTTAAAAAAAAAAGTGGCCACTTAAGACTCCTTTTCGGCCCCCCATCTTTCTACACTTACCCTCATTGAAACACTAGAAATAATGTTAGTTCTATCCATATGTGTGTCAAAAACAGGACAATCTATCATGTAGTCTCCCATGGGGATCTCGATACTATGAAATTTCTTTGAACAATTGACTATACCACCATTTGCAATCATAACCTAGAATTATGAGGTTTGGAAGAAAATAATATAATTGTCTTGCCAATTTATGGTTGATGAAGTTAAGTGTATTTTTGAGTCAATCAATATTGTTGCCTTCTATTGTTTTAGGAAACCCCTTACCTTGAGAATTTCTTGGTTGCTACTACATAATAGTCCATGATAAGGGATAGTTGGTTGGACGTTTTTGAGTGTTCTACGACCACCACACACTCTTCTTCATGATTTCTTCCCCATAGGTACCCTTAATGTAAAATGATTTCTTCTCAACATATTTATGCCCTTTATTGTGTTTTCCATCATAATTGAAATAAATCCCTTTTGTTCTTTTCCCCTCAATTTGTTGAGTTGTCAATCTCATAAGTTGAGGAAATGATGATGTAGGGGCTCTCCAATCTCCCTTGCTAGGGAATTCCTCCCATCTATTATCCAAAAAAAAATCTTCTTCTTGTCTTGCCATAACCACTATTTGAGACATAGAACTTGGATAGCACACACATACCTCATATTTGATGTGGTCCTTTAAATCTCTTGTTTGCTTTAATTTGGTGAGTTGGTTGAAGTAGCTATCCATAAATTTGTCTCTATAATGTGTATTGAGTTCTTCTTGAAAAGAACCAATGATACCAATTGAATTGGTTTATTCCAATTTATAAAGATGTCATTGCCACCTTTTGTTGACATGGAACATGATGAAGATCAAAGAACTTGTCCATTTGGTAGAGCCTATAGGTTGCATCCTTTCCATCAAAATTTCTCATAACTCTTTTGACCTTTTCTCCTCAATTTGTTGAGGTTTCAATCTCATTGGTTGAGGAAATGATGATGTATGTGCCCTCCAATCTCCCTTGCTAGGGAATTCCTCACATCTATTAGCCAAACACTTTTCTACCACTTGTCTTGCCACAATTATTGTTTGAGACATAGAGCTTGGACATAACATGCCTCATATTTGATGTGGTCCTTTAAAGCACTTGTTTGCTTCAATTTGATGAGTTGGTTGAAATATTTATCCATAAATTTGTCTCCTTAATGTGTAGCAAGTTCCTCTTGAGCAATTGATCGTGTGACCACTCAACCCTTCTTTTTCATCTTCACATAACCAACAATACTGAATGACTTGGTCTAGTTCCAAGTATAAAGATATCATTACCACCTTATGTTGACATAGAACATGATGTGGATCAAAGAACTTTTCCATTTGGTAGAGCCAATTGGTTGGATCCTTGCCATCAAGATTTACATTAGCTTAACAAACCTACTTTTTCTTTCATGTTTATATAATTTTATTTTACCTTGTAAACTTTACGTTTTCAATATTTTTGTAGGGTGGAGCACTTCCTCAAGTATTAGCTCAAATAATAGGGCAATGTAAAGTGTGAATTCATTCCAAAAAGGTTGGAGTGTATGCACACTATCTTGTACAATAGTTATTTGACCCTCATTAGGGAATTCTCCCTAGAAATGATATACAATGTCACTTATTGCCTATGTTAGAAACCACACAACTTTTTCCCTTGCCATGTATTTAATCTTTTTCCATAATAATTTCATGCATGCCTAACTCATTTTTATCATGAATCATAACGCTCATCATCATTGATCAAACATGCTATTTAAATATCATCATAGCCAAGATGTAACTTCATAGACCTCTAAGGGCTATAGTTTCCACTTTGGCTTCTACTGTGCTATATTCTCATTTATACATTCTTCCAAACTCTTTGCTAATCTTCAGAAGGTGATGAATGCATTCTTTTCATATTCCTTACGCAGTGTAAGTTGGTAATAACAAAGAATTACCCTATGATAAGATACTATATTTTAATTAGTGTTAACTTCTCCCCACTCTTAAATAATTATAGAATATGTCACTCCATATTATCCATAATTTTAAATCTCAAAGATATGATTCACACTCACTCATCATATCATTTCAAATTTATGAAAAATAATACTCTTTTCACAATAAAAAAATAAACAAGCACTAAAATTAATAAATAATATATACTAAAATAGTAAAAAATATATAGATTTCTCCAAAATAAATAATTTTTTTCCATTTTTACACTGAATTAAATCATAATTTTTTTACAATATCTTCTTTTAACCATCCAAAAACTCTCTTTTTCCAACCACTCACTTCCTAATAAACAAAACCCCTACTATAAAATGAAAAAAATCTCAATTAATTACCTATAACAATTACATTTACTATAAACAACAAAGAACAACAAAATGTTAATTTTTAGACTAATCAGAAAGTGAAAATTATTGTACATTAGATTTATGTTATACATCAATTTATCAGAAAACATATTAAAAATAAATAAATCAATTTGTCAGAAAACAAATACACATAAAATATGAAAATATCTAAAAATAGTTTCCTCTTTGATTCAAAACTGTAGGTTTCGTATTACAGTTTACTTATTAAATCTTATTAAGAAAATATTTGAAAACAGACATAAATAATATAATATATTCAATAAACAAATCAGTCATACATGTCAAATCCAAGGCCTGTAAAGTCAAATATAAAACAAACAAGATTACGTAAATATCCACAATCTCTGATATATAATTTTTTTAAGTCAAAATATAGTAATGGAAGATAATGAATCCCAATTGCTCGTGAAACCGGTCTCCACATTCGTATAGCAACTGATGGTATATGTATAATATTTAATTGTACATATATCGATGTAGACATACATAGTGCCTTCAAATAAAGTAATTCAATGAGAGCTAACAATTCAGTGCTGGTTTCAATTTGTTTTTATTAGCACTAGAAATTCATCTTTTGGTTTAGAAAATGGGATGGCTTTTCTGGGCCGCAGCTGTGGTTTCAGCTGGTTTAGCGAGTATTCTGCTGGAAGTTGCAAAGGTTATATGGTGGAGACCACTG
This sequence comes from Sequoiadendron giganteum, assembly GCA_007115665.2. NCBI lineage: Eukaryota > Viridiplantae > Streptophyta > Pinopsida > Cupressales > Cupressaceae > Sequoiadendron > Sequoiadendron giganteum. Next base: position 59,466,432 of record CM021100.1, on the reverse strand, counting down.
AATTTCAAAAAGGTCTTTGAAGCTCAAGGGATTCAAGGCCCTTCTTACAATATTATCTATGGGAATGCTCCCGATATTGTTAGAATGGCCAGACAGGAGAGCTCTGACCCAAAGTCACTGTTAGGGCACAACATAGTTCCTCGAGTTCTTCCGGCTTTTCATCAATGGAGGAAAACCTATGGTACATGGTTATTCTCTCCATCTGAAAACTTTTAAATAACCTAAGCTCAAAAGAATTAGTTAAGCAACGTTTCTCAATGAAGTTTATATCTGTGGATTTTGTCACTGGTCAACACTCACCATACAGGATGCAGTCCTATAATATGGATATTGCACTATTCTGAGTAGTAGTAAGAAGAGGATGATCTATGCCAGCCAATTCATGAAGTACATGTATTTATGTGTGATGCAGGGCAGGAGTATGTTTTTTGGTTTGGGAATAAACCCAGGCTTTATGTTCCTGATCCTGTGCTTGTGAGGGAGATACTATCTAACAAGTTTGGGCACTACAAAAAAATTCTTCCTCCTCAGCCAGAGAAACATCGAGGACTTGCAGCATTAGAGGGTGAAAAATGGGCACAGCATAGAAGAATCATTAATCCTTCTTTTCATATGGAAGTCTTGAAGGTAAATCTTTAAAATCCACAATTCTGAGAACTTGAATAGATACTTCATCGTAAATCTTGTGCACAATAGAGTTACTTCTCACAGGGAATCTGGTATTTTCACAACATTACAACATGCTTTAAGGTTTATTTTCCCTTATGCCTAAGAATCCGGGTAATAAGATTTTAATTATTCCCCTAAATGTCTGAAGTGTTCCGCATTTATGCTTGTCTAATTCTTACAGAGATGAAGTTGTTTTGTATTTATTAGTGACACACAATTTTTATAATATATCTTCGATGTCAGGGCATGATTCCTGAAATTGCAGAGTGCGGGACCAATATGATTGAAGAATGGAAGAAATTGGTATCTTCAGGTGCTAATGAAATTAATGTTTTGAAAGAGTTTTCTTGTCTTACATCAGATGTTATTTCACGCACAGCATTTGGAAGCAGTTATGCAGAGGGAAAATACATGTTCCATTTACTGTCCCAGATAATCTTGCTCGCATTTGAAAGATCTCGCAGTGTTTATATTCCTGGTGCCAGGTTACTAATTTTAGCCTTACAAGTAATTTGTTGTTAGGACTTGCCTAGAAATGTTTTATTGGGATGCTACAACAGGTGGGTATTTTCCTTTGCATTTTTACATCATACAAAGTTTCTCAAAAATGTTCTACATTTGCTATCTTAAATGTATGACTCTTAGAAGTGTTACTCTGTTTATAGACAGGGTTTCGAGTGGTTTCTGCTTTCTAAGAATTCACTCTAATATTGCAAAACCAAAGCACACAAGGAATTGATAGCAATTGGATAGAAGAACCACATACAAGATAGAAAGATTTCTGGAACAAATAGAGGCTTTTCGTGAATGTAAAACTTCAGCTTGTACAAGTAATACATAGAATAAAGTGTTTTTTTGACTCCACAAATCTCATTCTCATTTTCATTCATTTCAATATTTATCAATTTATAACCTGTCACAAGCTGTCTAGTAGCTACAATGTGCTTACAAACAATTAGCTTTTGTTTGTCTAGGCTAGAACTTCAACTAAATGGCTTCTACATTAAATTAGTAATCTGATTCTATGAAAATCATTAATAACTGTCTCTCGGTTACTACTATTTTTTCTTTTCCTCTTTAAATCACATCACAAGAATTATCAACTTAATTGACCAAGCATTTTCCATCTAAATTAGAAGTGCCTACTTCATAAATTTTTTAACTCTCAATGTTAGGGTCATCCCTAGAAGCATACTTAATCCTCAAGGGTTCATTCAAGATGATCCTACCTATGTCGTACACCAATGATAGAGAGAATTCTTCCTCTCCTCATGTATGAGATCTCTGATCTTTCTTTTAAATCATGACTATTCATTAAACTTATGCTTTCAGATTAGTCCAATTACAATAAAATGATAGCAAACACATTTCAATCAAGTGTTGGTTGGTTACATACTAATTATTAGTGTACAAACACACATGAAACCAGATAGGAACTGTACCGTTCCAACAACCCATGTTCGCACCATAACTGGCTCAAGCATACTTCATTTGTATATAGGTTGACTAGCTGAAACACACATCATAGTTACAAACAGTGACTAGGTTAAACATACTTCACATATACACAATGTGAATGATTCACACGTACATCACATATACACAATGTGATAACTTGTGCATGCATCACATATACGAAGTGTGACTAGCTCATGCACCCATCACATACACAATATGAATAACTTAAAAATCACATATTCACATAAAGATCAATTGGCAAAATGGAAGTGGATGTGACCTACTATATGCATTATCCCACTACCTAGTTCACTAACACATTAGCCAGTAAGTAGATCTCATATAGAAAATGAATGTCGATGTATCCTATACTACACTGTGGGTCCTATCCTTTTCTCAACCCACTGCCACCTATGATGACAATCAAGCATGCTATACTACTTGTTGCCTTCATTGGCAAGAGTGTAAATATAACAATGTGCACAATAATTGACGCCATTTACACATGTACATAGTGATTGACTAACATTATAGTGACTGACTAGCAATAGGAAATGGATGCAACACTACTGCAAGTATTACTTTGTTCACTAATGCTTACCCTTTAAGTGCATCCTAGATAGAAAAGGGAATGCCAAAGCATCTCATACTACACCATGGGTCTCATCCTTTTCTCTATTCCTCTGCACTCACGGTGATGATGGGCAAGCATCCCTTACTACTTGTGATCATCACCCGATAAGGTGTAAGTTTAACAAAACACATTACATAAGACCATTAATAAGATTCTCATAGTTTGCTAAACCATCAAGTTGTTGGATTCAAATGTCTATCACTTTTATGTCACAAGCGATAAGTTTGTCCAACCTAGAAGAGGGCTTGACATATATCACCACATGTCCTGGGTGAAAAGTGAACTATTCCCTTCACCGCATGTGTAGCTCTTGGCATTTGTCACCTTCATGCTATGGCAACAACCAACTAGACCCTAAGATATGATGATTAGCTCCTGGTATTGGTCATTTGTAGGGTATTGGTGATAGTTAGACTAACCGATCGCTCTTGTATCATAACATGGATAGCTCTTGGCATTCTTCACCTCTATGGAACTGGTGAAAGTCAGCTAGTTTATAATATACGATGGATAGCATCTAGAATTGGTCACCTATGGTACTGCTGACAATTGACAATCCACACTTATATGACTTGATTTTGATATGGGAGGTCATCTTATAGCCAAATACACATAATTCACACACCACAGGAATTCACAAATACTGGTCAAGTGGACCTAGATATATGTCACAATCAAGTGAACCTATACGCAAAGTCCTATAGGTATTGAGGTCAAATTATTGACACAGGGTTAACACATTGAACGCACATGAGTTGGCCTCTACTCGACACATACCCATAAACAAATACCAATTGTAAAGTAATCAAATCCATTCATTTCATTCAATTGTTATTTGGAAACATAGTATTTGAACAAAAAAACATTATTTATTAGATATAATTTAATCCCACAGTAGTAATAGTAAACAATATTTTACTTTTGAGTATAAAACATTTTGTATAGTACCAATCATAAATAATATCATACATTTATCCACCAAACAAATACAATGTAAAGCGCCCAACTATATTCATTAATACTTGCTATTAATTTCCCATAGTTTGCAAAGGTGGTCATAAGGAACTCCATCCTAACTAGTGTTCCATGGGGACACATCGCCCCCACACCCCCCAAATCCCCACATTTTCGGGATGGGGACATCCTCGAGACATGGGAACTTGGAGGGGACATCCCCCTATCATCCCATCATTGCCACTCAAGTTTCAAAGACATTTTTGGGATGCCCCCTAGTTTAAGGACTTTGAGATGTCCTTGAGACATTCAGGAGACCTCGAGGAGTCTCCCAACCATCCCAAGGACTTCCAAGTGTTACAAAACATAAGTGATAAAATTGTGAGAATGACATTCACCATGAAGGTTTGAGGTTTTGAAGGCCTTAATTTGTGCTTGGTGGCAAGGGCCCCACTCCTCGATCCCATGAGGGACACTACCCTCGAACCCTGTGTTGGTGTTTACAACTGATTGTCTAGGTTTCTCTAAGGATTACCTAGATCCTATATTCAAGAACCCTAGGTTGGTGGCCATCGAACAAAAGACATATTTAATAATTGTTCTCCTCTGTACTTTAGGCTTTGCAAAACCAAGGTGGGTTCCCCTTTTTATAATATCATTATCAGATTACAACAATGTTTATTAATTATGTCAAGCAATAACAGGTTCACACTTAACAATTGAGAGGATGAGTGTGATTAGCGAAATCATCTTCAAAACCCTTTGCTGCTCTGTATTTCTAATGGTGTGAAGTGAACATAACAAAAAACAAGATTATAAAAGTAAATTTCAATCTTAGGTTGATTCCGCCTAAGCTTGAGTTTTGTGAATTAATCTGACTAGTGTCTTATCCATTACACAGTCAAGAAATGAGATAATTCTTCTAAATAAAAAACTACTAACACACACAATGGTCTTATACTCTTACTGCCTTGCAATAAGAAACCAACAAATGGACAATACTATTAATCTCCTTCAAGATCCTTACTATAGCCATAATATCTTCAAGTATCTAATTGAATGCAAATTTAATCCATTTCTTGAACAAAAGCTAACAACTAAACATTCATCACAACAAAAGTGCAATGAGAAGCTCAAAATATATTTGATTATTAAGATTCAAAAGGTATTATCTTATAGCAAGGAGACATTTACAGTATGACCTGTATTCATATGAACAACAAACTTGAATTGTTTTGTTGCTATTACAGAACAAAATTACAACATTCTCATTCTGAACTTCAAAAGACCTAACTATATAGGAGACAAATTTTATAATTGTTCTCCTCTGCACTTTAGGCTCTGCAAAACCAAGGTGGGTTCCCCTTTTTATAACATCATTATTAGATTACAACAATGCTTATTAATGATGTCAAGCAGATAACAGGTTCACACTTAACAATTATTGTTAATGTTCAATGCAATCATTGCCATGTTTTAATGTTTATTAGTTTAAATTTACTTAGTATGCCAAAGTTTCATTTGCAATTCTTAGACTTATTCTTTACACATCTTTTTATAACTAATTTTTCAATTACTATATGTATTTGCGCTACCCTTTTGCTACCTCACCATCCCTGCATCATCCCCCGGTTGTCCCCAAAATTAGGTCTTTGGTCCCCTCGTCCCCTCATCCCCCCACCTCCCCATCAGGAAATTACATGGAACTATGGTCCTAACTCAACACCAATCAAGTACATATTTAGAGCAAGTAGACCACCTATACTCAATAAGAGTAAACATTGTTCATACCGTAGTTGGAAAACTCGGACTCAACAAAAACTCAGAGGGCCCAAAAACTTTGACTCAGCAGAAACTTGACGAAAAACTCGACAACTTAAAAAATTGCTTAAATTACTTTAGAAACACTTTTTTTTTTGCAAAATTTATTGACAAGATCTATCCAATGAGTCCATAAATGAGTACAAAAGTGTTTTTTGTAAAATTAGATTGATTTGAATATAAATTGAGTACAAAATCGCATCCTCATGCAGAATGTTGATGGCTAATAGCCTGATACAATAGACAGTTGACAAAATGAAAATAGTAAATTTGAAAAACTCTATGTTCCACGATGTTTTGGGGACGGGGACAGTAGGGGACGCATTTCGAGGATGGCAGTCCGAGGGCTGATTTTTGGGGACGGCGGGGCGACAACGATATATGAATTTTTCAAGATATATATATGAATTTTTAAAAATATATTATATATATAGAGAGAAAGAAAGCAATCTGAAATATAACTTACAACCAAGAGAAACCAATTTACATCGATAACTGATAGCATCATAGCAACTGTAACAACCCCCAAACCGGGTAAACAAAATTTTTTCTACTTTCATAAATAAGATACAAGGAAAGACATTCATAATGACAAAGTAAATAAACTTTTCTTTTCATTCTAATACAACATTTCATCATAAAGAAATAATTGACACAATACAACATTGCTCTTTTTTCCAAGTAAATAATAGAGTACGCATTTCATAATTACTTTTCTTTCAAATAAATAACAAAGTAAGAATCTTACAAGTTTCAAACATAGCTCGGAAACTTTTGAGCAAATAGGTATAAGACGGTCCAGGTTCTTCCCTTTCAAACCTTGGTTCATCAAAAGTCTACTGTGGAGGAGAAACATCACTCAAGTGCTTTTCCGCCAACCACGGACTTATAATGCGGTCCCCCGCTCGTTTACTGTTAAGTAGACGGCCCTCCCTTCTACGAAGAGATTGGCTGGGTAACCGGTTCTGTATGACCAACTGAGCATAGTGTGTAATCCTACATAACTAAATCCTTGTGTCCTCACAATCTCAATCTAGTATGTATTTTGGACTACAGTGAACTGACAGTGTAATCGTCTCACAGTCTAAGTGGATGTAGGTGTACTACACTACTTTGGCCAAAGTGTTTCGGCAGTATTTAAATTGACGGTCATCTATCACTTGCACTAAGTCAGGTTCAGTTTGATTTAAGGCTGTCTTATCCTACGCGTAGGCGAAGTCCTTTCCGTGGGTAGTCAATCACCCTAGACTTCCTACATCATCTACTTAATCAGGAATTGGAATACAGTCAACAAGGGTCCCTTGGGTAACTCCTAACATGGAATTCTTTATCCATGGAGTACATAGCTTTTCCTAGTTAACCTACTAACTTTAAAGCTTTAGACTACCTTGGTACTAGTTCCATCCTCGACCTAGTATTTAATAACTTGTTCCTCTTTTCCTTTATATAAGGAATTCAAGCAGTATTCAAGTAAATTCATTTCAAACATTCCCTTTATAACATAGACTAACTATTCTTTCATAACAAGCTATAAACAGGCTTTTCCCCTTATAAACAAGTTTTCCTTTTATAAACAAGTCAATCCCAAGAATTCAAGCTATTCTAATGAAATCAAGCTATTTACTTAAAAACAAGATTTATCTATGAAATTAAGTATTTCCTTAATAACAAGCTATCCTTTCACAAACAAGCTTTCCCTATGAAATTAAGTATTTCATTATAACAAGCTATTCTATTTCAGTAGAATTTCTTCTAAGACTTTCCTACTCTACTTCATATCACAAGCAAAGTAATGCAGAATTTAATCAAGCAGATTAATTAGAAATTTAAAACAACAGAAGTATTTTAAAGACATTTCACTTGCCTGTTTCCTTGTTGTAAATGATTCTAGTCTGCAGCTACTTCTCTTCCTTCTTTAGTATCACTCCTCTCAATTCTGGTTTCTATTACTGGTTTTGTATTTTATGCTTGTAGCATATAAATACCAGTCTCTCAGAAATGGTGATGGGATATACGCAAATTGGCTCTCAAAACAAATGCTTCTACAGAAATGACAAAATATGGTTCTCAAAACAAATGCTTCTACAACAATGTCAAAATATGGCTCTCCAAAAGGAATTCGGATTTAAGCAAAAATAGATAGGAAATTCGTGTATATGACAATGAGAGAAACTCCTATATATATAGGTTTCGAATTCTCATGCTTACTACATTTTAGGCATGAGAATTCGACACCTTTCTCATTGAAAATGTCAATTTATGCAGTGGCAGTAATCTAGCAAGATACTCAGCAAAAAGAAGAGATGATTCGACCTAAATCATGAAGAATGTTTCCACTCTCACATGGTAAATTACGAATGACAGACACCTACAGGTGTATTCACCATAGGTGCCCAAAAATGGCGGATTTATCCCAGGTAAGAAAACGTCAAAGGAAAAACGCGCCCACCTGGCTTTCATTCCACCCCTCCACTTGCATTTCCAGAATGGAGATACTGCAGCTTGCGACCCGGTCTTTTGGCGTGAGGAGCTGCACGCGGTTCTCATTATTCCGAACTTCCATTTCCAAACATTACAGTTTTGCGCATTTCCATGGTTCACGTTTTTAAGCAAAGCTCAAGGTTTTAAAAAAATGCATTTGTTAAACCTTTGCAAAAGATTTCCAATGTTTAAACATTTTAAATCTTCATGGCACATTCAAACGAATTTTCCCAATAGACTATAGAAGTCGAAATTATTTTCTTTCTCATGGTAAATACATATTATTTGCCAAATGACTATACAAGTCAAATTTATTTATTTTCCAAGGTAATATTTATTTAAAAAATAAACAAGATGTTATATTTATATTTTGCATTATATTAAATATATCCTATTATAGTTTTATTTACCGTATTTAAATATATATATATATATATATATATATATATATATATATATGTCTATATTTAAATGTTTTAATATTTAAATATTACTATAGATATATCTATATATTTATTCCAGGTAAAACTATAATAACGTTTATATTAACTATAATATTAAATATATATATAAACACATTCATATATTTACATTTAAATATATCTGTACATATTTGTATTTAATTATCCAAATACGTGTATTACGGGCCAGTCAGTGTACCCTTAATACACCTGTTTGTACAAACATGTATATATACATTTAACTGTAAATTCAAGGCATCAATATAACGTTATAACAACATTATAGATAGTGTGCATATGTTTATAGGTGTGCCAGCCATGTATACGTATATGTATGTATGCCATGTCGACACATGTGTATGGCATAATAATTGCCCATCATACATCTGTATCGACATGTCATACATGTTGTTACGTACATATGAGTGGTACATGTATACGCATATACATCCTGTCTATACCACACTTATCAGTTCATATTTCACATTCAAGGCTCACAGAACAGTAAGTCAGTCAACAGGTAACACCACTCAAAAAGCATAAAGAGGTAATCCAAAACTCCTATGCCTAAGGATGACTTATCAAGATAACTCAATCTGACTCAGTTCCCAAAACCCTTAGTGAAGTGTGTGTATGCTCAATTTGATAAACTTTACCGGTTACTCGACCAAGCCCCTCTCCCGAGTGATGTCTCCCCTCCGCCTGGAGGAATAGTTCCTGTTCCTGCAACCATAGACATACAATCTCGACAGTTACTTGTTCACAACATCAACAGTATACAAAACATCTTAAGTTAGAATATTCATAATTTAATTCTATGCATGCAACATAACATCAATAGAAGTATCAATCAAATGAGGCACACATTTAAATAGAACTTATTCATTTTGATAAAAACATGTTTTATTCATCACAAAGATTCAAACATTACACTCAATTGCCCTATGCAATAGTAGCTATACAATCGGGGTGTAACAACAACAATATCAATATGTGCATAAATAATGACAGCAGTAGTATAACAGTAGAATAACAACAAAATAAACTATAAAGTATAAACAACAATAAGTTAGAAACAACTCCTAGCAAATAGGTATATGACTTTATGTTTTATTTTGTTTTGTTTTTAGGTATATGAGGGGCATGGGAGGATCAATGGGACCCCCACACCAAAGACAAACCAATAAAATAAAAATAAAATAAAATAAATTTTTAATTTTAACTTTTGTTTTTCAAGTGACATTGTGGGGGACGCCTGGACGTTTCCGATATGGTCAGGGGACGCCTAGCTGTCCCCTAGCCGTTTCAAGGACGACCAGGCATCCCCTTTAGTTTTGTAGATGTTTCCTAAATTGGGGACACGTTTCCTGGCATTTCCTAAAAATGCCAAATCGGAGGGGACGATTGGGGGACATCCCTTGACATCCCCCTGTCCCCGAAACGCCTCAGGTTTTAGGGATGTAGGGTTTAGGGGTGGGGACGTGTCCCCGTGTAACACAAGAAAAACTAAAAGAAAGGTTGCTAGGAGAGCTAGCTACTTGTGAGAGAAATCTTATTGCAAATGGTTGCAATTCAGGGGTTTCACCTCCATGGTTCCACCGCCACTCTATGGGGCCTTTCTTTGCATGCATATCATATAAAGCTTCCACGGAAGAAAAATCACCATGCCCATGTGAAAACTTATTCCATTGAGTCCTCATAATTGAAGCATCCTCACCTCGACCATAAATTATTTTTATTGCAGCCCAAAATCCCTTCATTACCTCTCTATCCTCATATGGAGCCCTTTTGTTGGTCACTTGTATATCATACCATTTAGGATTTAAGGCATAGGTAGCACAATGAAGGGGTGTGTTAAGTTTGTTCCATATTCCATGTATCTTTTCTTCTATCAAAGGATATAAAGAAAGATCTCTTGCATCTATTATTTTCTTAACTCTTTCACACATGGAATCTATTTCTTCATAAACCTCTCCCAAACATGGCTTATCTGAAACTGCAAATTTGAACACCTCACATATGGGCTTAATAAAGCCCACAACAAATTTAACATCAGCCCAAAAATGGTCATCAAGGACCATAACTCTCACCTCAACTATAATATTTGATGTAGATTGTCTCCAAGGTGCCCATGCATCACTAACTACTATGGAACACAAAGCTCCTTTGTCTTCACAAAGACGCTCAAGCAGAATAAAATAAGAAGAAAACCTTGTATCAGCAGGTTTGAGAAGTTCCACCTTGGGTAAATGTTCGGTAAATTGCTTGTGTGTGGTGATGGTTACATATGAACATTTTTATTTTTCTGCCCTTTTCAATGAAATCTGCAATCCCATTGGAACTTGCCAATATCTTTGAGTGCATTATTTAATGAATGCACACAACATGGTGTCCAAAATATATGCTTATACTTTTTTTGCACCAACATGCATGTTGCTTTACAAACAGGGGCAGCATCTGTAACAACTTGGACTACATGTGATGCGCCCACCTCCTCAATGTCGTTACATAGTTGGTTATGAAGAAATTATGTATTTTTTCTTGCCTTGAACAATCTATTGCCTTCAAAAAATAAGGCCCTTTGTTGCATGTTACCATGATATTAAATAGTGGACGATTTCTAGCATTTGTTCACCCATCCATCACAATACTACATCCTTTTGTAAACCACACTCTTTTCATTGGTGTAGTTTATTGCTCTAATCGAATTTTTTTTTATCAATTAAAGTAGTGTGAATCTTTTCATACCTAGGTGGTTTATACCTAGCTAGTACATTATTGAATGCTTGGACCATCTCTCCGTAGAAAGGTGAGCAAACAACATTAAACCAGTGTTCCACGGGGTTTCAGGGATGGGGATGGGGATGGGGATGGGGATAGGGACGAGGATGGGGACAGGGACGGGGATGGGGGGACGGGGGGGACGGTAGGGACGCGTTTCAGGGACAAGGGGTCTAAGGTGGGGGGACGGTGGCAGGGGGCAACAAGGTGCTGAAATACATATAGTACTTGAAAAAATAGTTATAAAAAGATGTATAAGTATAAGAATTATACATTTTGGAGACAACTAGGAGTCTGCTAGACGTCTTGAGGACACCCCAACATCCTTGAAGTCCTAGCGGCATCTTGGAGACAACGACACTGGTGGTGGGATGGTGGCATTGGTGGTGAGCTGGGGGGGACGTCCCCCCCCAAGTCCCTGTAATGTCCCCATTTTTAGCCATACACTCTTTTGTTCTTGCCAGCCTATTCTGGAGGCCCATAGGCTTGTCAAAGTGAAATTAGGGTTTCCATTGTTTGGAGGTTTTTGGCATTTCTCAGAATTTACTATTTTTAGTAAGTTCTAATTTTGGCAATGGTCCTATTGACAACATCTCAGTAAGTTCTCCATTTCAGTTGGAGCAGTTGAGTATGTTTGGTTTTGACTTCTGAGGTGAAATATTGGAGAAATAAGTTAATTCAAGTCATTAATGTTATATTTTTAAATTGACCCCTTGGCCTAGTGTTATGACTTGAAGTTGTGTTAAAGGGTGACGCCTCATGGAGGAAATAATTGATATTTTATAATGTTTATTGTGCCATGAAGTTTGGACGCCTAAATAAGATGGAATAAAGTGTTTTTTAAATTTGAATATTTCAAAAAGGTGAAGGGGCATCCCTTTCTTGGAGGAGTTATGGAATTTGAAAAGTCACCTTCAATCCTATAAAAGAGAGTGTTTGCTCCAGCTTTTATCATTCATTGTTTATGCTAAAGTTATGCTGTCAAAATGACATTGCAAATTCAGCTTCGAGGAATGCTTACCTCCTAGCAATTAACCAATTTTGTGTTTGAAAGATAACACCTAGTTGGCTTCATGGCTGCTTCTCATCCATACTAGCAGATTGAGCTTCATAGATGAAGAATGTTGATGATATTTCAGATTTTTGAGTTGCTGTTGCAGACATGGCTGAAAGTCGATTTCACTTGCAGCTCTTCTTGTGATTTTAATTTGGTGATGGGTATTTGATCAAAGTGATTCTATGCTTGAGGTGACCCTACTTAGAAGTTTGCAGATTTTATTTTGATGTTTCTGATTTTTAAGAGGAAAATCCCCCTCAAGAAGGCTGTACCATGCTAGGACTGCTTTGGAATTCATGCCTCATTGTTCTTTGAGCTTTAATGCAGTTTATGGCCGTACAAGTCATTGACATAATTATTGAAATTCATAATCGTCTTTCTAATCAATTTAAGTAAGGTATGTCATAGTGGTATCATCCTGCCAACTTGTAGGAGAGAAGTGAATGCGAACCTACGAAAGGAAAGGAGCTATGGCTGATAAATTGGCCCAGGAACTTAAAGCATTCATGGAGCAAACAAACGGAAAGTTTGAGAGAACTAATCAGCTAATTCTACAAACTCTTCAAAGCATAAATAGTCATCACACTCAAGAAAGAACCAATCCAAGGAAAGAAATGCAATCAAACCACTCTGAGAATGAACATTCAATCCAAAGTTCCGCACTAAGGCCAACCATGCCTCCTTTCCTTCCAAGCCAAAATGTCATAGACGAAATGGAAGAGAAAAATGCATATAGTGTAGAAGATATTGCGCTTATGTATGCTGAGTTAGACCCATCAGTCCAGAAACTCATGCACTTCAAGGAATATTATGAAGTCAAAACTCAAGCCACTCAAGCAAAAGAAAGAATCAGACCAACAAAGACCTTAGATCTCGGGTTAATAAGATGACATTGCCTTTTTTTGATGGCTCCAGGAAGACCACTGCACAATCATGGGTTCAAAAGCTTGATACTTATCTTTCCCTCAGCCCCATGGCTGAAGAAGATGCCATCAAATTTTCTATCCTACACCTATCAGGGATGGCTCACGATTGGTGGCACCATGGACTCATCACACAAGGACACTGGAATATAACCACCTATAGTGAGTTCACTCAAAAACTCATTATTAGATTCGACCAAAGGCATCCCAAGTGGTATTTCAAGGAACTCACCCAACTTAGGCAACAAGGAACGGTGGAAGAATATGCAAATGACTTCCAAAGGATAGCTGTCATGGTCCTCGACCTATCTCAAAGAAGACTCACCTATCTATTCATTGAAGGACTCAAGGAGCCAATCAAGAACATAGTAAAGCCGTTGGAGCCCCAAACCATGGGAGAGGCAATTCGAAGGGCCATAAAGGTAGAATCAAGCTCTCCAAAGGAAAAGGCTAAGAATCATTCGCTCAAGTCATAGCCCAAAGTAGACCAACAAAGGAGAGATGATAGAAGAATTTGTCACTTTTGCAATGAACCTTGGGTCATAGGCCATCAATGCCTTGACAAAGAAGCAAACAAACGAAGGAGAGAATTAATGAATCAAGGCTTATGTTTCAGCTGCAAGGAGCCTTGGGGACAGGACCACAAATGCAAGAAGGGACAAATACACAAGATAGAAGAAGCATGGGATGAAGAATCAAGGGAAGCTCCCACCAAAAGGGCAAAATGGGACCCAGATGAACAAGGGACCTTGGTAGTCATCTCCCAAGCAAGTGAGCATAGACCCTTTTGAATCAAAGGTACACTAAAGGGGCAGAAAATTATTGCCTTGGTGGATAGTGGGGCCTCCCACAATTTTATCAGCAAAATTTTAGTGACAAAATGAAGATTAGAGGCTTGAAATTTCAGTGCTTTCAAAGTAGCACTTGCAAATGGGGCCACAGATCAATGCTCAAAGATCATCCCTCAACTAGAGATCACCTTGGATGGACATACCATAAGAGGGGATTTTTATGTGGTGAATCTACACAATGATGTGATTCTAGGGATGCCTTGGATAAACTCCCTAGGGCGCTTTACCATGGATAATCCAAACTTAGAAATCTGCTTCAAGCACAATGGGCAAGAAGTTACACTTAGAGGACTGTCGAATGGATCTCCCAAAGTGGTATCATGCAAAAGGATGGAGAGGATTGTAAGGCATGGCCAAGGGGAGTGGATAGCTCAATGCATGGTGTAAAATAAGTCACCCTCTCATGAGCAAGCTATTCACGTCGACATCCAACCTATTCTAAGGAGACACAAGAAGATTTTTGGAGATATTCCCCCTGGTCTACCTCCAAAAAGGGGTTTTGAGCACTCCATAGAATTGGAAGAAGGAGCAAAACCGGTGATAATCACCCCATATAGGCACTCGAAATTTCAAAGAAGAGATTGATAAAACAATTAAAGAGTTGCTAGAAATGGGACACATTCAACCAAGTAATAGTCCCTTTGCATCATCCGTTGTATTAGTCAAGAAGAAAGATGACACTATGCGAATGTGCATAGACTACAGGGCCTTAAATCAAAAAACTATCAAGAACTGGTATCCCATCCTAAGGATAGATGAACTATTGGATGAACTTCATGGAGCAAGATACTTCTCCAAAATTGATTTATGCTCGGGATACCATCAAATCCGAATGAAGAAGGAAGATGTACCAAAAACAACATTATGATGCCATTATGGGCATTTTGAGTTTCTAATTTTGCCCTTCGGTCTCACCAACCCTCCAGCCACCTTCCAATCATGCATGAATCACATTTTCCGCCAACAACTGAGAAAGTTTTTACTGATCTTCTTTGATGATATCTTGATCTATAGCAAAACACGGGAAGAGCATCTCTGCCATATTGAAGAAGTTATAAGTATTTTGGAATTTGTTGTACCCCAAATTAAAATTTTCGCTACACTTAGGCATTTTGAAGAGATGAGTCAAAATATTGTTAAATCTGTCAGAAAAGGTCAAAACTGGGGTTTGCATGTTTTGCATGAGGGTCAAAAACTTAGAAATTTAAAAATCAGGCAATCTAGGTCGGTTCGAAACGATCAAACCTACAATACCCAGATTTCAGTTTTTCATCCCTACATTTTAGGAAAATTTCTATTTTTAGCAGTTTTCTAAAAATAGAAACTTTTTTTGGGTTTTTTAAGAAATGGATACTTGTAAAATTTTCTAAAAAATAGAAAATTTCTAAAAAAAGAAAGTTTGGCTTTTTGGGTTAAGACTGATTTTGATTGGCTTAAAATACTTCCTCATCAGGCTGGTGCAGTCAGAATCACAAAAAGATCATTTTTAATCTACTGGGATTATTATGCTTTTTCAAAAGCTTTTTCGGAGATCCAAGGTCATCAATGGAGGTTAGACAGCTGCCAGGTGTCAGAATCAAATGTTAAAGCATCAAACAGAGGTTGTCAACGAACAACGTGCACGAAGAACGAGGAACATGTAGAGGAAGTTTGAAAAAATGAAAAATGATTTTTTTTGTCTAGGTTTGGAGACTTTAGGCACCCCAGTCAAGAAGAGGCGCCCATACTTCAATGCCTTAGAATATTTTCCATTCCGACAGTCAAAGACAAGGAAGGCACGTTAAACAAGGTAAAGAGTTGAAAATCTCATAAATTTTTCTAACTCTGCCAGCCATGGGCGCCCCTAAAGGAAATGGGCGCCCAACTTTTCAAGAGGTTAAAATCCAGAATTAGGGTTTCTGCCTCCAAGTCAACATTACTCAAAATCTTCCCGGCTCCGCAACGAATCAGTCTGTTGTACCCCAAATTAAAATTTTCGCTACACTTAGGCATTTTGAAGAATTGAGTCAAGATATTGTAAAATCTGTCAGAAAAGGTCAAAATGGGGGTCTGCATGTCTTGCATGGGGGTCATAAACTTTAAATCTTTCAAAATCTGACAATCTGGGCCGGTTCAACAAAGATCAAACCTACAATACCCAGATTTCAATTTTTCATCCCTAAATTTTAGAAAAATTTCTATTTTTAGCAGTTTTCTAAAAAAAAATAAACTTTTTCTGCGTTTCTTACGAAATGGATACTTGTAAAATTTTCTAAAAATAGAAAGTTTGGCTTCTAGGGTTAAGACTGATTTTGATTGGCTTAAAATACTTCCTCATCAGGCTGGTGCAGTCAGAATCACAAAAACATCAGTTTTACTCTACTGGGTCTATTCTGCTTTTTCAGAAGCTTTTTCGGAGATCCAAGGTCATCAATGGAGGTTAGTTCACAGCCAAGCGTCATAATCAGATGTTCAAGCATCAAGCAGAAGTTGTCAACGATGAATGTGCAGGAAAAACAGAGAAAGGATTTTGAAATTTGCAGAAAAGTTTTTAAGTCTGCTCAACATGGGTGCCCCTGGAGAAGAAGGGCGCCCATCTTTTTGGAAGGTCAGATGATGAAGTTAGGATTAGCTCTCCCAGGCAACATTGTTCAGATTCTCGTCAGCTTCGCAGCGGATGTCTTTGACAGCTTGTCAGATCACTCAGTTTCCGGCAAAGTCAGATCAAACAGGGGGCATGATGAGAGGTGTTTAGAACTCTGAAGTGAAAAAGGATGAAAATATTCTAACATTGGTAGACATGGGCGCCCTTGGAGAAGAAGGGCGCCCAAGATTTTGAGAGGTTAAATGATCAAATTTGCAGAAGGCATCTCCAACATGACTTTGTCAAATTTGATCAAGCTGTCCAACACAATCATCAGCATGTCCGTTAGAGGAGGCAGTCATCAAATGTCGCAACGCGAACAAAGGAGGAAAAGTGAGAGAAAAGACAGAGTTGAAAGCAACAGTGAAAATCCATAAAAAAAACTTTGGAAGAAATGGGCGCCATACTTCAAGAAGGGCGCCTAGGGTTTTGAGCCACCAAAAGTCAATTTCCGGAGACGAGGTATCCAGAGGACCCCTTCCAGAATCATCTCAGCTATCCAGTGAATCCGTTAGCTAGTCATTCTGATCAGCACAACACCCGAAATCACGAATTCATCTGAAGGACAGAAGACAAGCATAAAATTGAAGATCATGAAATTGACCAACTCTGGAGAAAATGGGCGCCCTTTTCAAGGATAGGCACCTGACATTTTGAAGGGTCAAATGAAGTTTTTAGCAGATGACGTCTCCAGAACCATATTGTCAGATTCGATTAGGCTCCGTGATGGAATGTTCAGCTCGTTCATTGGATCAATCTGGAAGTCGGAAATCAGAGTCAAACCAGGGTTGAAAATTGAACAGAAGTTGAAAATGGTGAAAAGTTGGCTAAGTCTGGGAAAAATGATGGCATACCTCAAAAAAGGCGCCCAACTTCTCATGCCTTAGTCAAATTTTTGGAAATTTCAAAAATTGAAGTTGAAGACCAAAGTCTAAGTTCATTACACAATCTTGAATTAGGGCAAAAGAAAGTTGTTTTCTCAAGGCAAAGCATATTTAAAGCACTTTTGTGTTTTATTTTTCATTATTTTCTTGCAGGTGGTCTTCAAGGAGAAACAAAGCAGCAACTTCAAACCCTTATTTTCAAAAGATTCAAGAACTTAAACTTGCTGGTTTTTCATAATATTTTCAGATCAACACTCAAGAAGGCTTGCTTTTTCATGTTTTTCTTATCAGAACATCAAAATCTTTGAAGAAGGAGGCCATTACTTTCAATTTTCAGCGAGCTGGTTTATACTAGTTCTATCTTCTAGATAATTTTTGAAGAATTTTCTCAAAGTTTCAGCAGCTGCTTTTTATCTTGCATGTCAGAGAAAACTTCAAAATTTACAACTTCCAATCTTCTAGGTCTATCTCAAATATTCTTCTAGACAAAACCCATATCACAGCTTTTTCAGTGAAACTTCAAGTGCTTGCTTTTTCAGTGAAACTTCGAGGTTTTCAAAATCTAATCAACTGGGTTCATCCAAAATGTGCTCATGAACGATACCCAGATGCCAACTTTTTCTGCTTTTTTCGGAGTAAATTAGGGTTTGCTACTTTTTCAGTCTTCATTCAGGATTTTCAAAAACGGAGGATCTAGGTTTGCTTGTAACGAAATTCTAAACAAAACCCATGTCTCAGAAAAAATTCCAAAAATTCATCCGTTTGACGAAGAAAATCAGCAAGGTATTTTTAGGGTTTGTGTTGAGCTTGTCAGAACCTAGTCAAGTTTATAGTCAATCTTCAAGTTTTTCAGCATAGAGTACTCTCCCATCAAATTCAGAGCCAAACAAGTGTTGTATTATAATTATCTAAACGGATGATGTTGGGAAGTGCTTATCAGTATCATCATGGACATAAAACGTCATCATCTCAGTTGAAGAACGTGAGAGGGAGTGGTATGAGCGAAAGGACAAGTGTCAGAAAAATTTGTGCAAAACTCTTCCGTGGGAGAATCAAGAGAAGTGTCAAAAGCCCAAAGTTGCAGAGCCGCCAAGTTATCAATCAATGAGTCACCTTTTGAGGCTGCAATGATTTTCAAGAATAGAACTCAGAAAGAAGCTGAAGATGTCAAAGATTCCCTAAGTTTGATCGCAACAAAGGAGAAGATTCTAGAAAAGCGGAATACAGCTAAAGATAGTATCAAAACTCCTGATAAAGAGGCAGTTTCCCGCTTTTTGGCGGATGTGTGAGAGATTTAAAGCGACAATCTTCTAGAAGCTTTCTCCGAGCTTTCCTTCCATTCTTATCTCACGCTTTCTTTCTATTCTTGTCTCAATTCTTATCCATTCTTTGAAGAAGAAGGAAAACAGTTGTAATGAGTTGGCATTTCCTTTTTAGATGCTTTCTAGGTTTAGATGTTTTATCTTTTCTAGATTTAGAAATAAAGCTTGCATGTTGGCAAGCAGTAGTTGTAAAAGCAAGGAGATTTTAGGGTTCCCTACTCCTCTGCTTAGTTATAAATAAGAGCAGTGTTTGCTCATTTTAGGGGAACTGTGCTTGTGATAACAAGACATAAGTGTCTTTAGTACCTTCTCTTTGTTATCGTCTAGTGTTGTTCACTTTGTGTAAGGAGCAAGTTTGCATGCCTCTTTAGCTGCAAATACTTGTTTAGTGCATGTGTTGTGTTGATTATAATTAGGTTGATCGCATGTTGCAAGCGTGTTGCTACAACTTGCTGTCCCGAAGTTGTAATCCTTGTTCCATAAACTTGAGTAAATAAAATCTTGAGCGTGCTTTGTCTACCCTGATATAAATATCTCAAATTTCCGTCTATTTGTTTTGTGTTAGAAGTATGAGTAAATAAAATCTTGAGCGTGCTTTGTCTTCCTTGAAATAAAAGTCTCGTATTTCCATAATGCTTTTATGATCTCTTTTTCAGCATGCCTTAAAACGTATGTTGAAGAATAGCTTATTTAAGTATCTCTGTCAGAAATCAAACCCGTCCATTTCTAAACTCTCTTGCTCTGCGTTTACTTGAGAGGGTAGAAACGTTTTAAGCGTAGGTTAAGTTGTAGTTGTCTAGTTTCATTAAAGGGAAAACCTCAGCCGCAACATCTAGTGTTTTATAACCTTGTGTTCTCGCAGCTGAACCAAAAAGATAGGCGTAATTAAGTTTAGATTACTTTTCTTTATGCAACTCAACAAAAGAGGGAGCTACCCCTCCTAATTCGAAGAGCAGTTTATTGCACATAGCTGTCCGTTTCTAGAACGCATACCAGAGGTGCGATTTGAAATGCCAACACAGTCAACACGAACATCCGATCAATCGGTCAACCAGAATCTTAGATCAAACAAAGGTCATGGGGAGAAGTGTTTTTGAACTCAAAAGACGAAAAACACAGAATAAAAACGAAGTCTGGAGGAGATGGGCGCCCCTGAAGGAAAAGGGCGCCCAAGCTTTTGAGGTATCTAATGATGAAATTTGCAAAAGGCCCCTCCACCGTAACTTAGCCAAATTGGATCCAGCTTTCCAATGCAACCATCAGCTTGTCCGTCGGAGTTGGCAGTCATCAGATGTCGCAAACCAAACAAAGGAGAAAAAGTGTGAAACGACAGAAGTTCGAAGCGACAATGGAAAATTCAAAATAAAAACTAAGTCTAGAAGAGATGGGCGCCCCTAAAGGAGAAGGGAGCCTAGGGTTTAGAGCCTCCAGAAGTCAGTTTTCGGAGATCAAGCATCTAGAAGACCCCTTCCAGAATCTTATTACCTATCCAGTGAATCCGTCAGCCAGTCAGTTTGATCAACACAATGCCTGGAATCGTGAAATCATCTGAAGGTCAGAAGACAAGCAAGGTTTTGAAGATCATGAAAATGGCTAACACTGGAGAAAATAGGCGCCCCTGTTAGAGATAGGCACCTGACAATTCGAAGGGTCAAATGAAGTTTTTGACAGATGACGTCTCCAGAACAATATTGTCAGATTCAATCTGGCTCCGTAATGAAATATTCAGTTCGTTCGCTAGATCAATCTGGAAGTCGGGAGACAGAGCCGAATCAAGGTTGAAAATTGAGCAAAAGGTGAAAACAATGAAAAAATGGCTAAGTCTGGAGAGACTGGGCGCCATACCTCAAAAAGGGCGCCCAACTTCTCATGCCTTAGAGAAATTTTTAGAAATTTCAAAAATAATTCAAAGAAGGAAAAAACGCCTTGGGTCAAATGCATGAGCTAAATTTAGGGTTTTCAGAATTAGGGTTTGAGAAGCTGTTTCTTAAGCAAAAACTTATTTAAGGACATCTCTATGTATTATTTTTCATATTTTCTTGCAGGTGTCTTCAAGGAGAAACAAAGCAGCAACTTCAAACCTGTATTTTTCAAGATTCAAGAACCTTAGCTTGCTGGTTTTTCATAGGCTTGCTTTTTCATATTTCTTCATCAAGAACATCAAATTTGTGAAGAAGAAGGCCATTACTTTCAATTTTCAGCAAGCTGGTTCATATTTGTTCTATCTTCTGGACAAATTGTTGAAGAAATTTCTCAAGGTTGCAACAATTGCTTTTATTTTGCATGTCAGAGAAAACTTCAAATTCTTCCATTTCTAATCTTCTGGGTCTATACTAAACCTTCTTCTGGACAAAACCCATATCTCATCTTTTTCAGAGAAACTTAAAGTGGTTGCTTTTTCAATCAGAAGCCAGGGTTTGCAAAATCTAATCAACTGGGTTCATCCAGAATATGCTCATGAACAATACCCAGATGCCAGCTTTTTCTTTTTTTTTTGGAGAAAATTAGGGTTTGCTGCTTTTTCAGTCTTCACTTCAAATTTTCAAAAACGGACGATCTGGGTTGGCTTGTGACAAAATTCTAATCAAAACCCATATCTCAGAAAAAATTTCAAAATTTCATTCGTTTGAGGAAGAAAAATCAGCAAGCTAAATTTAGAAAGTTTGCTAAAACTTGTTAGAACCTAGGCATGTTTACTGTCAATCTTTAAGTTTTGCAGAATGGAGTACATTCCTACAGAATTCAAGACCAAATCATCACTGTACCATGATTTCATAGAGACAGCCGAGACTGACTTACACCATATCAAGCCAGTATTCAATCTATGTCCTTTGGAAGATGCAGGCAACACCACCATCAGGCATCTTGGCCATTCAAGTCTTCTCGCAGCAGCGTCCATACCTTTCTCAATACAGAGCTTAGAATTCATAATTGTTTGTATCAAGCATTATAATCCAGCCACAAGGGAAATCCGGTCAGTTGATGGAAGAATCATATGCAGCCTAAAGCTAGACATGATTGAGAAATGCTTCTCCATCTCACCATGGCCTGGAAGTGTTACCATCAACATTGAAGAATGTGAAAGGATATGGGACAACAAGCTACATGTTCGCATCTCATCTGTTGTCAGGGCAGCAATGTCAGAATGGGTTGATTGGTTCATACAGTTTGCCACTTTCACTTACCTAAGGGTCTACGATTATTCAGGAGCTCCTCTTATGTTACCAAGGTATCCGTCAGATGAAGTCGTGTGTATGGAATTTCTCAGACAGGTATCAAACGTTCACACTCGCCTGCGCAACAAAAAGAAACCAGCCTTCAACTTTCCTTTTGCTTTAGGTATTTACAGTTGCAGATCATTCGCAGACGTTAAAATAATGGGTGATGAGTTAGATAAACTTGGTCTCAAGCCTTTCAGCGAGAGACGATCATATGACCCCATGGGGTCTATGCAGCTCGACTTGGTCAGAACTATGCTCATGTGCTCACACTTGAAGACTTTTGGGCTAATTGCAGAGACGAGTACGAGGTGCGAAGGAGAAGTAATAGTAGGCTCACCCTTCACCAAATGAAAGATTGTTTATTAGAAGACATTGAAGGGTTATCAGATGATGATGGGGATGTAATTCTCCCAGCCTATACTAGAAATCAGGTTGAACAACAACCTCTTCCACAGGTCAACTGGGCCAATAAAGAATGCATTACAGTGGAAGAAAGGACACGACAAGTGGTAGATTACAGCAAGACTTTCTTAATCCTCAAGAGGAGGGAGTCCATTCCGATAGCAGAGCTGCCAAACAAACAACCATCTCTTCCTTCTTCTTCAAAAGCTCAAACGAAGATGAAAGGAAAAGTTTAGTCTGAAGAGGTTACAAAGGGCAGTAGATCAGCAAAGAGTGCCAAAAGGAGGTTGGACTATACATGAATTGTTATACAGGAGCAGCCTACAGCTGAAACAAAAGTTTCTCCACCAGAGCCTATACTTCAAGAAGTACAAGATGAGCCTTTGATACAAAATCCTTTACCATCTCCTAGGTCTTCGCCAATTCACATTGATTTGGAAGATGAGGAGATAGAGGCTGATGTTACAATTATTCCTCCCTTGGATGTTAGTAGAGATACCACATCTTGGCTTGAGAGCTCCTTGGGAAGGACGAGAAGAAGGCCTTCGTATCAGGTGATTGATGATGACCTCAGTATATATTAGGAAGCACCCAAAAAGAAGGCCAAGAAACAAATGCATTTTGATAGGAATCTTGAGGGTGAAATGGTCATGGAGACAACTATGCCCCTTGAAGGTAAAATCAGGGATGAGGTGGGTGTTGATAATTTCATAATGGTCAAAGAAAACCTTGGTAAAAGTACCTGACATGTTGATATGAGTTTGTTCAAAATGGTAACTGAAAATATTCAAGAAAGAGTGCAAAAGGATGGAGAAGACAAGGCAGCCCTCAAGGCTGAAAATCGTCAACTCCGGTTGGATATATCAAATCTTACTCAAGGCACCTCACAAACAACACAGTTGCTGCCACAAGTTTTAGAAACACCAGTTGATCAGCAACAGTTGAGGCAGTTGGTTATTTGTGGAAAACAAACTCAGGAATGGATTGAAGAGTTCATCGTCAAAGGAAAAGAAATTCTAACACAGGTCTTCCAGTTGAGATACAAAGCTCATGACTTACGTCAAGGTATATAGGATTTTGAGCTGTTGATAGCCGAATTCAGGCCTATGCACAAAATCATAATTGCAGATTTAGAGATGGCTTATGGCTCTACAATGGCAAGAGAACACAAAAGACAGATCCTGGAGTGGAAAGAAGGTCACCTTTTCAAGGTAAATACATATATTAGAATATCTAAGAGTTTGCAATGTATAAACAAATAGTCATCGATACTCTTAAGTTCATCAGAGAATTTGTTGCAACAATTCCTTGTCAGTATTGCCTTGAGGATGGTTCATACATTGGGCTTGACTTAGTCCGAGCAGAGCTTCAAAGTGTCTTGCATGGCAGCGATGGCAGTGTTGGAAGAATGAAGATGATTTCCATGATGTCAGCATAGTTCGAGAAAGCGGCCAATGAGAGTGAAGATTTCTTGAGATCTATTGTAGATGGCGAAGAAATCTTGGAAAAGCGGCATTTTGCTATTAATAGTATCAACACTCCCACCACAGATGAAGTTGCCCGCTTTTTAGCGGATGTGATCGAGATTTAAATCTGCTTTCTTCTAGAAGCTTCTTCCACCCTTTCTTTCTATTCTTGTCTCAATTCTTATCCATTCTTTGAGGATAGAAAGAAAACAGTTGTAACAAGTTGTAATGAGTTGGCACTTTCCGTTTTTAGATGCTTTCTAAGGTTTAGATGTTTATCTTTTCTAGAATTAGAAATAAAGCTTGCATGTTGGCAAGCAGTAGTTGTAAAAAGCAAGGAGATTTTAGGGTTCCCTACTCCTCTGCTTAGTTATAAATAAGAGCAATGTTTGCTCATTTTAGTTTAACTGTGCTTGTGATAACAAAATTGCCGAGCTTATGCCTTCATGTTTGTTATCGTTTAGTGTCAGTTCACTTTTTGTAAAGAGCAAGTTTGAATGCCTCCTTAGCTGCAAATCCTTGTTTAGTGCATGTGTTATGTGTCAATTATAATCAGGTTGATCACATGTTGCAAGTATTTTGCTACAACTTGCTGTCCCGAAATTGTAATCTTTGTTCCAGAAGTTTGAGTAAATAAAATCTTGAAGCTTGCTTTGCTGCCCTCGATATAAATATCTCAGATTTTCGTTTATTGTTTTGTGCCTGAAGTGTGAGGAAATAAAATCTTGAGGCTTGCTTTTCTGCCCTTGAAATAAAGTCTCATATTTCCGTAATACTTTTATGATCTCCTTTTTCAGCTTGCATTGAAATTTAGTAGATGTATGTTGAGGAAAGATTATTCAAGTATTCTTTGTCAGAAAATCAACCTCGTCCATTTCTAGACTCTCTTGCTCTGCGTTTACTCGAGAGGATAGAAACGTTTTAGCGTAAGTTAAGTTGTAGTTTTCAAGTTTCAGGGAAAACCTTAGCTGCAATGTCTAGAGTTCTATAACCTTGTGTTCTCGCAGCTGAATCAAAAAGATAGGAAAAAATTAGTTTTAGTTTACTTACTTTATGCAACTTAGCAAAAGAGGGAGCTTCCCCTCTTAATTCGAAGAGCAGTTTACTGCACATAGCTGTCTATTTTCAAAACACATTCCAGAGGTGCGATTTGAAGCACCAACAGAATTGAAATCTCTTTATGCAAAGATGTCAAAATGCGAATTTGGGCTAGAAGAGATACTCTATTTGGGACACAAGATCAATGCAGAAGGGGTAAACGTGGATGAGGAGAAGGTTAAAGCCATCAAAGAATGGCCCAAACCAAGGACCTTGACTCAACTTAGAGGCTTTGTGGGATTATGCAGCTACTATAGGCGTTTTGTAAAGGGCTTCTCCAAATTAGCTGCTCCCCTCACAAACTTGACAAAGAAAGGGGCCTTTATGTGGAATGACCAAGCCCAACAAGCATTTGAGCAACTCAAGGAAACTATGAGCACCTGCCCTGTCCTTGCTATTCCCGATTTCACACTACCATTTGAGTTGCAATGTGATGCCTTTGGAGAAGGAATCAGTGTGGTTCTCATGCAAAGGAAACATACTATAGCCTTCGAAAGCCACAAGCTGACAGAGACTGAGAAGCACTACTCCATATATGACAAAGAGATGTTGGCTATCATGCACGCCCTAGCCAAATTTAGACAATACCTAGTCTATGGAAAGTTCATCATCAAAACAGATCACAATAGTCTAAGATTCTTCATGCATCAAAAGGATCTTAATGATCGTCAACAAAAATGGGTGAGCCGAGTTCAAGCCTATGATTTCAACATAGAATATGTTAAAGGAACCAGCAATGAAGTGGTAGATGCATTATCGAGGCGCCCCCTCCTCAACACTATCACAAGCATTTCAAAGGATTGGAAAAATGATATTATTACCGAATAGGCCAAAGATACACAAGCCTCAAAAATCTTAGAAGGAAGGATGCCTAATGAAGAATACAAGATATGGGATGATCTCATCTTATATAAGGGAAGGATATTTCTTGTCCCCCACTCAAAGATAAAGAATAAAATTATTAAGGAATTCCATGACAGACCTTTGGTAGGCCACCAAGGATACTACAAAATGTATAAACTATAAACAGATTAGAGAAAAGTATTCATGGAAGGGATTAAAAGGTGATGTGCTCTAACATGTACAAGAATGTGTGACTTGTCAACAAAATAAGGCGGAACAAAGTCATCCGGTAGGTCTACTACAACCATTACCCATTCCCAACCAAAAATGGGAAAGTATCTCAATGGATTTCATAACCGGATTGCCCAAGGTACATGGAAAAGATAGTATTTATGTGATAGTGGACAGACTTACTAAGTATGCCCACTTCTTTGCAATTTCATCGGAATACAAAGCATCTTAGGTAGTGTTGTGACCTTTTTCACACATCACCCCATCAAGATGGGGACCCCCTAAATTTTGCTCCATTCTGGTCTTTTGGCTTTGGTTCGCTCTCTCTCTGGTCTCTGGTCCTTCCGGGGATGTACTGTCGTTTGACCTAGGTTAAAGTATTGTTCAAATCTGTGAAATTAGGGTTTCCCGCCATCCAGGCTTTTAAGGGTCAAACCGAGTCATAAAATTGAAATCCCGGCTTGGTACGGCAGTCAGAAGGCTTCCAGCAGAGTCCCCCTAAATTTTCACTGTATTCCGGCAACTTACTATTTTTAGTAAGTATTCAATTTGGGACTATTTTATTGAGATTTTGGAATTCTGTCAGTTCCACTGCATCCGGGTAACATCAAGCTGCCTACACGTAAATTTTGGGCCAGATCAGACGACTTGCTATTTTTGGCAGTTTAGGCTTCAAGAGCCATTTTCAGGGTTTCCACATGAGCTTTTCAGATGCATGTCTGGAGAATCCTTCTGGGTTTTCCAAAACCTTCACAGTGATGTAATATGCAAACCGAGACGATCACTTTCAGAGTTCAGCCTTCGGAGGCTATTTTTAGGGTTCGCATGCAGTGTTTTTCAACGCATGTCGGGTTTTTCCTTCTGGGTTTTTCAAGAGCTTTGCAACAATGTGACATGCAAGCGGAGAAGATCGAGTTTTGAGGACTTACTATTTTTAGCCAATGCATGCATGCAGACCAGTTTTCTGGGTTTTTCTGGGTTTTTTGAGATCCCGCGGGCAATATGACATGCGAAACCATC